>JABUQX010017930.1:0-35000 GCA_015478945.1 Trachelipus rathkii
GTACTTGTACTTGTACTTTGTATGAAACATATGGTTGATTACAGTTAATTTTACTTGACCAAACGTCTGAACCCAGCGCTGGATTATAGTTATATTATATTATATATATTATATATATATATACTAATATAACTATCATTAATATATATTGACTATATAAATATATATTATATATATATATATAATATATATAATATATATATATATACCATCTCCCACGATAGGAGTTTTTGACCCTGTCAGTTAGGCAACATGCTTCCTCTTCTCGGCATCGAAACATTGAATCTCAGAGCTCTCTAGAAAAATTATTCTCGGACGCATGGTTTTCCGGGATGCTATCTTGAAGTTATATCACTCTAAGGCTAGGGTTTCATTACCTCCTTTCTAGGTTGACCTACGCGATCGTTCTTCATTTCCCATCGAAAACTCTTCCCAGCAGGCTCTCTATAGATCATGTTTCTAAGCGCATAACGCGCTCCGATGCTGGTCTGGTAGTTCAGCAAGTATAGTAAAAGCGGAGATGCCTAGCCTGTCGCCCTTTTTGAATTCTGCGAAGCAAATCTCTAAGAACTGGCGTGACGCCGAATTCCATCTTCATTATAACTCAATTTACTTCAACTAAAGCAACTATTTCCACGAAGATTAACTAAGTTTATACATTTTGATACATTCGCTACATAAGTTTCAGATCATGGAGTTAGTGATTTCATAATTATTTGAACAAACAAAAAAATTTGTTGATCAATTAAATGCAAGATGTTATTTTTCCTTTTTATTGCTTCAAGAGGAGATAAGGGTCGTTTTCAATTCCCTTTAAGAAGGCAAGATGTTTTTTCCTTTTTCAGATGGTGAACACTTCTTCTGAATTTTTATCTCCTCCTCTTTCCTCGGCCTTTTCTTCTATTTTTTCTCATTCCTTCCATTTTATATGCGACCTTTTTATATTACATAGTATAATATATCATAATTATATACTATATATATATATATATATACTTTATATAGTATAATTATATATATGTATATATTATAATATTATATATATATTACCTATATATTATATATATATTAATTACTATATATATATATCTATATTTATATACTATATAAATACTCTCATCTATATATATTATATATATATATATTATTATTGGATGACTGCTTTTTTTAAAAAGTTTTTTTATATTTCAAACACGTTCCTCCTTTGGTTGTTATAGTTTTTCTCTATTTATAATTTTACAATAATATAACAAAAACATGTCCTTTCCATTATTGCTAAGTATTTTGTATTTTTTAATTAATTACTATTTAGTTTATTTAAATATTTATTGTTTTAAAGTATTCATATTAAACATGTAATAGTATTGAACATCTTATAGTATTATAAAACTATCAAATAATGACAAATTTGTTACTGCAAATTCAGAATTCGGACACCGTCCATCTCCGCGATCCAAAGATTATTAGCAGAGTATCCGCCAATTTTAATGAGTTAACAGCTACTTATTTGATAGGGCGTCCTTATTCTTATATTTTTCGTTTTAATTTCGCTCATCTTTTAAATTTATTAGTTGTAAATTTCGCCAAAAAATAGAAATTTATCGTAGACATTATAAAATTTGCAAAAATAGAATAGTTTCTTAACTTGTAACTGTGCTGGCAGAGTAGCCGAGTGCGGAGTCGCCTTCTGAATATATATGAAAATAAATCTATAAAAGTCTATCTAAGTATAGAAATAGATCACTGCAAGAAACTGTAATTAAATCAGGTCGGGTATAGTATAATGTATATTATATATTATATATAGCTAATACTATGTTATGTTTTGTTTTTACTTTACAATATGCTTCTATATAATATATTATATATATACTATTATATGCTAGCTATACTACTCTACGCATATATATATATATGCCTAATATATTGCGAGTTTTAGCCACCTCTATTAAAGTGTTAATTGTTTACCAAGAGTGCGGGACGGGACATCAACTCAAATGGCACCCCCACAACCTCTTCTCCCTCCGACTTTAATGAAGATTCTTTCAATGATCTAGTAAATTATTTAACCTTAGGATTGGAGAATTCAACTAGGAGGTTGTGCGTGTTTATCTTTAGGAAGCCATCTATAGTCTCTGGCCTTTTTTGGCCTGATCGAGTCTGTTTCTCTTTCCATATATATTAAAATCTTTTTTTGAACTAGGCTCTCGAAGGACACTAGTTGGAGACAGGCCAATAGTATATCTTCCGTTGCAAGTTTTTTCATTTATGGATGGCGAATTATAGACTCGTTCGAGATTGAAGTTTTTCGAACTGCAATTCCAGCGCAATTTTCTAGCCTTTTCTGAAGTGACGAATGAACTTGGTCTCTAATGATCTTGTGGCCGCCTGTGCTGCCAAAAACTTGCCTTTCATCAACGTGGGATCCTAAAATTACAGTAGCTTCTAATAGCTGGATGAAGGTCTTTAAGTTCCACAGAAACCAAAGCTTTTTCTAGCCTATGAGTTTTATCTTACATTTTTATTCTTTTTTAAAACCGTCATATTTTCATTGACCAATTAGAAGTAAGAGAAAGATGAGAGGTTTAATTGTATTACATTCCGGCGACAGAGCTTGTAGAGGCGCTAATTTGTTTTTGTATTTATTCAAATGGTTTCTTATAGCTCATGGCAGCTGTGATTTTGGTGCTCCTCTTCAAGCAGTAATAGTAGAATGTTAACTTGGGGTAATACGAATGGGTCTCGTACAACAAGAGGTATCTATTTGAGCAATACTATTTCTATCACATCATATGCAAGTGTGCTATTTGCTAGCGGAATCAGAACGTTCTTGATAACAGTTGACTCTTAACATTATTTTTGAGGGTTTTAGTGCTGTGAGATCATGAGTCATCAGTACACGGTTGAGCCGAATCCCATGGTCCTCTCATTTAATTTCCGTCAATTCATCTTAAGTATTTTATTAAAAATCTAGTGTTTATGCAAATTACACAAGATAAATATCGCGCAATAATCCCAGGCTAAGCGCGGAGCACTTCGGATCGCGGATGCGGCATCTTTATAATGTGCGGGATGGCTACCGCATCACTAACTATATAATAGTTTATTATATAATATATTATATTACTATATATATAATATATATTATTATATATTATATTAATATATATATTTATATATATATATATATATATTATTATATACTCTATATCATACCCTGTATATAATATACAAAGCCCGTGGCAATTACACCGCTGGTTAAAGCGTTTAATCCGTTAATTAAGCTCGTTACTTTCACAAACTTTTAACGATTTCGCTTTAATTTGCGAATAATAAGTAAGCGGACTATTACCCGAGTTTACATGTGTTGATTACACAGTTAACGAGTAAAAATTTTCCCAAACACACTTGTTACCCGCCTTACCTTTAACTTTCACGAGTTTTAAAAATATCTTTATCAGAATTTTAATTGTATTAGATTCGTCTTCGATAACAGATATACTTTCTTTCCCAAATTTCCTAACGCTGCCTCTCAATGGCTCAAATATATTTGTTAATTCTTACACGGTTATTATAAGTTTTTAAGTAATGTTTAACATTGTCTTCTCTTATGCTGTACTTCTGCAATTTCGTATTGGTTCGCTGGAGAAAAAAGAGATAGTGACTGACTGTTGCCGTTCAATGAGCCATTAACAGTCTTTCGTTCGTTACTTGAGACAAGCTTGCGTCTTCTTTTGTGTAGTGAATAATATAAGAAGAACGAAAGGACCTTACTAAACGTGCCGCCTGCTGTTCAATTTATAAACGATAATATATACAAGTAGTTGTTTCAAAACTGTAAGAGTAGTATATATATAGTATATGGCTGTCGCGGCAGCCGCGTGCGGGAGGCGCGTTCATATATTAGCAGCTCTATTAATATATACTACGATGAGTAGTATATCTATATATAATGTGACGCGAGTAGCTCGCTCATTCGCCTCGTTATATCTCCTGCTCCTCTGATATGTGTAATAATAGTTATACGTTATAATCTGTATGGTACTATATGAATAAAATATATTATAGTATATATAGTCATTATATAATCACACGGTAGCTACATCAAATAATTTGAATATCTGAGAGTCATAATAAAGAACAAATTAACAATTCAAATTGTTATTATTCCTACATGAGTTTTTGAAAGGACGCGTTAACGCGTTACGCGATTTAACGCTACAATTCCGTTACGTTCTGACAATAACGCTTTAATAATTAACGCGTTAATTAATATATATATATATATATATATACGTAATAATAGTATACATAATACTCTGCACAATAGCAGCATATCATATATCTATATATAATACTACCTATAATAAATAGCCACACGCCGGGAGTAATAGATACTAGGCATAGTATACACTAGCTATATAATATACATATATATATGAGAGATAGAGAAGTACAGCAATCATATAATAATCTAAATATTAGCAGTATAATCAATATGCACATAGCAACTACTCTTTGAACTCATGGTTATCAATAAATGACGTTATATATATTATATATAATATATACGTATTATATAATCAATCTATAAACATATTTCAATACGCTATAGATTAACATAATATATATAATAAGGTAACTACTAGCACTACTATAATACTCACTCGCAAGATAGTATATATACCGTATACTTAAAGATAATCAGCATAACCAGAAGATAGTATATATGATATTAATCATACTAGATCTCAATACTATCACTACACTACTATAAGATATTATATATATTATATATATATATACTATAATATATAATATATATATATAGTATTTATAGTACGATAAGAGGCTCACACATATACCTTATAATTAATAACTACAGTGTTTGGCAAGCTTCTCGCAACCGCAAAGCTCAATTGCGGCCGCCGAATCGCCAAGTCGCAATTCGTAAGAATAATTTCGATCGCAACCGCAAACGCAATTGCGATAGACCCGCGATTGCGGTCGCAACTCGCATTCGACAACCGAACTAATGACGTGTAATATATAAACAGAAAATTAAAATAACGCAAAAAAATAAATGCACACTTAGTATTTGTTTTTATACCTATATAATATAAGTATATATATATAGTTACATTATATAATATATATATATATCTTAATTTATTATATACTATATAGTATACATACTAATATATATATATATAGTGAATGGAACGCTGAGTCAAATTTGGCTGTTGGCGGATGCGGATCTTAAAGAGGAGAGGAATGCGGATGCGGATCTTAAAGTAGTTGAGGATGCGGATGAGGATGCGGATGTTACTCTTTGAAGTTTGAATAAAATTACTATATATATATACTAACTATCTATATAGGGGTAATATTATAGTATAGTTATATGATTAATATTATATGATATATATAATATAAATTTATGCAAAATACTCTATATAATTATATATTATATATATATATAGTATATAAGGGGATATACATTACTATATAGTATATATAATTATATATTAATATACCTACACTTTTCATATAACATAATTCATATAACATAATTCACATTCATATATTATACTAGGCTATATATAGTTGATATATATATATATAGTATATATATAGTTTTATAAATATTGATATATATTATAATATATATCTATATATAGTTTATATATATAATTAATTATATATTATATCTACATTCAAATATATTACAGTTTCACTTCTCTCCAATGACTATAACACATATATTCAAGGAGGGGTGTTAGATAACCTCAGGATATTCATCAACTAATCGCAAAACTACGCAAGATGGATCACAACGCAGCTTTAAAGTGAGAGAGATTAAATTCAGCGGAAACACGAGATAGGATTAGGACAATCCTCAAGACAGACCAAGTGGCCAGGGACTGAAGGAGCCCCGCCAAGCGAAAAAGCACTGGAGTTAACCAATATCAAAACAAAATCATGCGCTGAAACAGCACCCTTTTGCTACGAGGGCGTCGTTAAAGGTGGTCGTACGCGAGTGATAAGCTCCCTCGAGCAACTGCCGCTGCGGAACCTGCGGTACCTATAGAAGAAAGATAAAGCACCACATACGCGCCAGCGCGCAACGATGGAGGGGTCAAGTGAACTGGAAAAGTACAGAGCAGTTTGTAGTTGCACCGCCGCTATCCAAAAGCCGGGTGCGGAACACCAACACGGCCCCCCTGATATTGAGAGCACCTCTACTTCCATACAAGGTGATGAGCCCTGCCCTTAGCTGTACCGAAGAGCAACCGAGAAAGATGAAAAAGGAAGTCCTCGGCAAGCCTAAACAAACTCCCAGTTTCTTTGAAGCCGCCCTACCAAAGCCGTTGTGATGTGAGTTTTCCAAGACATTTTTATTTTGTTTATGTTAAGGCCAAAGGATGTTTATAATGTTGAACAGGAGAGGACGAAGAACGCGTCGCGACAGGAGAAATAGGAAAGTATAGGTAACAAGGTTGTTTATAGGAGGGAGACTTCAGTAGCCCGTTCCCGTTTTAAAGAAACTGAAATTCACAAGGGTTGAGACACCCACCAGGAAAATTCTATCCACATCATCGAGAATAGAATCGGAAAGATAAGACGGACAAGCAATTCTCGGAAGTTGAAAACGGAAGGAAAAGCAGATTGAAATGAGTTGAGAAGTTTGACAGGAGTCGAGTATCGCATACGGTGGATAGAGTTAGATGTGCAGGTGAGAATTCATTAATGAATCAAGTAGGAATAAAGTAGGAGATCAAACAGAAACCCTGAGGATCACCACTTTTGACAGAAAAAAGAACAGCCGATATTGATGTGATTTGAAAGAAAAGAAAAAACTAGGCGGGCGGGGGATCATAAGTAAGCAAAGAGACGAAGGAAACCCAAAGGAGGGAGTTTGGAGAGCAGTGACTCGTGTCATATCCCGTCAAATGCCTTGGATCTGTCAAGCGGCTCCACCGCGCAAGTCTCTCCGTAATTCTTAGATAAGGGCGGAAAAACATAAATCAGTAAGATAGAAAAGTTATAGTCGCCAGTAGACCTTGAGCTCCGAAAGCCGTACTTATGGGCGATCGGAAAGAGGAATGGAGACTCCAGGATGACTCTAAAGGACGAGTTGAGAAGAGTTTCAAAGATTCTTAGATAGAATACAAGGAGAGCAAAATATAGGGCGATAGTTAGAAAATATCAGAGCGGCTTTCTTTTTTTCGGAACAGGTTGCTGGACATGTGCGTGCTTCCACACTGAGGAACTTCTAAGTCATTGAACATTTAGAGAAATGACTAGTTGAACGAGGAAGGTGGGGTCAGCACGAAGCACACCTCCATCAAAACTCCGGCGAAGAATTGCCATCCAAGTTGTTTGATTTCCTAACGTTTCTAGATTTCAGGCAGCCCCATCGCACCGACACAACTGCTAATTCACAGGCGGAATGGCACATAGGACACTAGCACGAGAAAGAAGGCGAGCAAGCAGTTCCGGCGAAGGAGGAGTACCAGAATCGTCTAGCGGTTGAGTTAGAGGGGAAATCAGGCGGCGAGGAAAGATTTCCTTTTCGTTGTGGAGAATTAAGCAACAAACAACAGATAGAATAAAGCGAGGAAGCAAATTACAGAAGTTGTTAGAATGTTTTTGGCAAGAGGCAGAAGGATTTTATCAGTAGAGAATCAAGGAGGTAATTAGCGCACTTTCTTTTTTGATGAAGCCCCGCTTTGTTCGACAGAAGAGATTCAGGTCCCCCCCCCCTTATGCCAAACACGCATTCTAGCTGAAATGAAAACCCTAATTAGCAAGCAGATTGATAAGAAGAGGGCGAGAACCTTTTATATCCACCCCCGATAAGCACCTGTCTCTGAGGTCTGACACAAGACCAGACGAGCAAGCCACGATTGCAACCATGGATTAGAGCGAGAGAAAAGATTTAGTCGAAGAAGGATAGAACCTGCTCATCATCCCATCAACATATTACAGCTCCCACCTTATCCGTTCAGAAAAGCCAAAGCGTCACCAGCAGTGTCAAAGGCGGTCGAGTTCCATTATGCCTAGGGTAGAAGCGACGCACAAGGCCCCAATCGGCCAGCATCAAAGTGCCAGAAACACACGCACAGTATAGAGGTACTTATAGAGTACTATATAAATAACTAGACATAATAACACTGTATACCATAAGTATATCATATTACTACTATATTTATATTACGTATATAATGTGTGCATGAATATATTATAATCATATAGATTAGTACTCGAGGTATAATAATAAGCACACATATACCGTGTAGCTATATATATACTATATATAATATTATAAACTATCGTATACTTATATATATATATATATATATATTATAATCATATATATATATTATGTATAGTACATATATACTAGATATATAGTTAACTATATACTATATATATATATATATACTATAATGTACGATAGTCACTTAAATACTAATAGTATTAATAAACAGCGGTTTATTAGGACACATATACCTCGATAATACCCCCCATAGGTATATATTATACTATATATACATTATATACTATTAAATATAATCATATTACCAGTCTCAAAGTATTAATGTAAGTATACATAGTTATATATATATATATAAATATTATATATAGATATATACAGAAAAATCGAAATCAAAAAATGACAATTATTCCATAAGAACTACCCCAATGATAAAGGATCGCCACAAAAATAATTTAATTGTATATGCATTAATCCAAATTTAGAAAGCATCCTCAAATCCTCATTTTTTCAACAAAAGATGCGATGCGGATTCGTCCGTAGGTGAAGTATGGCGGATGCGGATGTCATTAGGTGCGGATGTTCCGCAACCATGCGGGATGGCGTATGAGCGAATTCAACCATCACTAATATACATATATATAAATACTATATATAATACTATATATATAATTGAGTATACACACCCAGCTATATACTATATAATAATACGCCTATTAGCATAACATCTATAATCACTATACTATATATATATATATATATATTATATATTATACTATTAATAATATATTTAAAGAAATATAAATACCGTATAACGGGCAGCCCTAAGCTAGTACTACTCAGCAATATAGGATAGAATATGTATACGTACACTACCTTATCGAGTATATGTATATATATATTATATTATATATATTAAACTACCTTTATTTATACAAATATATATACTATCTATACTCTACTATATACATATATAGCTTATATAATATATATATATATATCTATATATATATATTTATATATATTTACATGTATAGAGAAATCCCATATATAATACCCACAGAGTATAAAGACATAAACCATATTTGACAATATAAACAACTCAATGTGTGTGTGTGTGGTGATTGCTAGCCGAGCGCATGTGATGGCTGGTGTTCGTGCTGTGATCAACACACAACTACTAAGAATAGCATGAATAACTAATCTAGAGAAAAGTTATCTGTACCTCCTCAATGTAATCGCTCTCGAAGGAATATGTAGAGTCGAGAGACTGTAGAGGACTTTTTCTGAGCTCGAATGTCAGCTGATATACTTAGATGAAAGACTTCAGCTAAACACTTAATACATCTTAAAATCCATATCGACTCACCTTTGTTGAGCTTACAAAGCTCACAAAAATTCTTGTACCGCGCTACCGGGCCAGGGCTTCTGTGATCGGACCTTCCTACTTTACAGTTTTCACTCAAGCTCATGTTTAGAAGCAGATCTCCGTATTCACCAATGCACCAAGTCGCTACTTGTACCAAAGGTTGGAGATCCAAATTGGCTGTAGAAAGATGTTTCCATAATTCTTTGACTGTGTAAGCTTGTTCTGATTGAGCCTCACAAATCAGCTGAATAGTACTTGCAACAACGTCATCAGGAACATGGTTGCCGGCCTGATAAATATTACTTTTATTTACGCTATTTATTATATTTATATTTTATAAATTTCATATTTATAGTATTAATATCAAGACGGTGAAGTACTTTACAAAATCATTGTTAAAAAAATATATACAAAAAAGTCTTCAATAAGTATTACATAATGTCCAAGGAAATTCCTTAACACATCAATTGCCGCTCAGGATATTCGTGAGCAATTAGAATCAATTCGAATCATTTTGCCAATAAAGCTCCTCTCTCTCTCTCTCTAAATAAAATGCATATAAAGTAAGATAAAGAAGCTGCATTGGCAAAATGATTCTAATTGGCTAATTTTTTTTACCCATGAATATGCTACCTGGCAACTCTTGTACAGAATTTCCTTGGATAGCTGCTGTATATATTCTCTAATTGTTTCTACTTAAGTTTTCAAATTTCCCATAGTAATGACCAATGTTTCTAAACACCATCCAATGAACATAAAGAAATCAAATTTATAAATTAAAAGAATCTCGAGCTAATATATCCTTTCTCATTCTCAAACTAACCATTTTCCCTAGAACTTCAGTAAGCTTGAAGAAGTTTGTGTGTGTGTGGAGAGAGGGGGGAAGTGGGGATAGTAATTTAATTATTCGATTTTTTTTTTCAAATATATTGTAATTTCCCTTGATTCGATTTTTAGCATTTTGTCAATTTATTATATTTAACTACCGGTACCCACAAACTATATTGCTAAAGAACCATGGTGTCAAAGTAATGAAATGCCCATAATATATCTGATACTCTCAAGGTCTTGCTTTTTTTCCACTTAACTTCAGTTTCATCACTACCACACTAGTAACTTTATAATTTATTTAATTTGGGTGGGTGGAGAAAGGAGGGTGTTCCTCTTCTATTAAAACCACTTCAATGCCTCCTGGCAGTGATTCAATAACAACTCTCTCTGGATATGACAATTCAACCTTTTCTAATACTCATTGAACTACTTCTCTTTCTCTATCTTTCTTTACCTCCAAATAGATCGAGTAAATTTCCAGCAATCTCTTAATTTATAAATAAATAGTACGCTTACATATATTAAAATTATCATTACTTTTTTTTTTTTTTTGGCTGCTATATTATTGGAATCATTGATTTTCAGTAGACAAGAATACAAAAAAATACTTAAGCTAATTTCTTCATGTAAAACACCTATAAGTGCAGATTAGATACCTATCCCTTCTGTCAAAGTATTATAAACTGCCTCCCAACACAACAGTTAGAAGCTTAAAAAAAATTGCTCTGGATTCATACTTCGGTTAGGATTTCTGACATCTCCTTTCTTGCTAACTTTTTTGTACTCCCTCATAAGTAAGGAAGAGGCTAAAGAGCATTAGGAAAAAGTTTGCGAAAACAAAAAATTTAACAAGTTTTAGCTTTCAAAGACAAAACGTATACATAGCGTCCAACTCAAACTATGTCTTGTTAAAATCCTACCTAACAATAAAATGTCAGGGCCTAGACAGAAAATTCCGATCAAAGCAATTACACCATCATAGAACCCCTTCTATCTTCTTCATCCTAAATCATATTAAAAATCTTTATTACTAAATTTTACCATATTCCCCACATATTATTATTAATAATGATGAAACACCTACCGCATTAACAACTTTAAGTAGCGTATCAATATGCCAGCGGACAGTGGGTGAATACCTCTCTGCTGCAGTGACACACTTGGAGGAACAAACTGCTTTAAATTCAGGTTCTGCTTTCTCCATGAAAACAATAAGTTCTTTCATCATGGAGCGAATATTCGTGGAATTGACAAGGGCGAAGCACAACTCCATTGATCGACGTCGTATGGAAATATCAGCATCCTGTAGACAAGATTATACATATAGTAGGGCATTTATATAAAATATTAAATAAGCAAATAACATTTTAATATGAAAAAAAAAATGTAACAAAATTTTCCATTATACATTGTCCATCCAATACCAAATAGACGAATGTGAAAATTTGCAGTTTTTGATAAATAAAAAAATAAATAAATAAATAAATAAAAAGTCAATGTTCGCGTTAGGAATTGGAACAACGTACGAAGCGAAGCCAACAACGAATTGGTTGTGACGAAGTTTTAAATTTCCGAATACATTCGTGCTTTCGCACTGAAGACTTGAAGAACAACGCTGTTGCCAGAGCACTTAAGTGAATAAAAAGAGCAAAATTTATACATTTTGACATTAGATCAACGACGTGTCCATGCTTATTAATTAAAATTGCTAATTAACTAGAAAGAAAAAAAATCAATTTAAAAAAAACATGGAGTATAGCTTCAAGTCTAAATTAGTCTAACATTACTGGCCCCTATCACTACATGTTTGTTGCTTGTTTGAGTGTTTGTACAGGACCTTTACAAAACAGCCCACAGAAATGCTGCCACAATAGGTTGGGAATCCAACTTTATGGATGAGTCCTAACAAAATTCTGTGAATCATATAATAAAATTTTATTAATATATGTAATAAATTAATAAATAAAAAAATAAATAAATAATTATCGTACAGAATATTTAGTTCTTGAAGGAAGGTAAATATTGAGCTACTATTCAGACAAGGCATCTAACCTTTTAGGTGTTATGGACCATATTGTAGAAAAATGTCGACGCTGGATGTAGTCCATTTAAGGATAGTCAATGAAAATGTGTGGCGAACAGATTGCGGGAGTGGGGGGTGGGGGGGTGGCGACGACAAAGTTTTAAGGCGGTGGGAAGATTCCGTAATATGTAGAGGTTGTGCGTGATATTGGTGGCTAATGCGAAGGTGTGAAAGGATCACCTCTTACAAGACCACTCACCAATGTTCGACTTTATATTTCTAAGTTTCGCCCCTCGCTGATCACTCTCCCAATACTCTTGCCAATAAGGCCAAAAGTCATGTTGGAGAGCAAGAAAATAATCAGTTGATGGAAGGCAACCTTATCGAATGGCATCCGGGAGGTACCTAGAACCTCTACAGAAAAGGGAGTGAAAGGAACTCGTGATCAGCGTCCAAAAATTTGGTGACAACGACACAATAGGTTAGGCGCACGACGATAAGTCATTTTCAGGTGTTTAATGTGTGGTGCGTATGTCAGGTGGTCATTGAGGACTAGAAATCTAACCTGTGAAGTAACAGGAATGGATGAACCATTTATGGTAAGGTTTGTGAGAGGAAGTGGCAAGTTCTTCAACCATTTTTTTGCGAACAACATGTAAATCAAGCAAAATACTTTAAAGCAAGATATATAACATGGATGGAAACTCTTGGTAGAACATGAAACTCTCCCTCGTTGGGGAAGTTAAATATGGGTGTGAACCCAGAGCCTAAAGGCCAGCCGGAGCTAAAAGCAAACATTCCATAAACACTGATACCAATATCACAATTTCTTCATCCACCTCCCTTTCTATATTATATATCAAATCACAATATTACTTATGCAGAACATCAAGAGATTTAAAAAGCAATAAACTCAAAGGCCCAAAAATACTCAATTTACCTTTAAACATTCTAAAATGGTAGTCCTATGACGTTGCACAGCTGCGTTATCAGCGCTGACCACTTTCAACAGGGTATTCAAAGCAACGTATCTTATATTTTTATCGGCATTCAATAGAAACCTTCCCAAGATGTTAATAGCCAATACCTGAAAAAAAATTATAATAATGTTTAAGGCTATAAGTGGTTGGTGAAATCTTTTAAAAAAATATATAATTTAGCAATATAATTTAAAAATATAATTTGGTAATGAAAATTATATTACAATAAATCTATCATGTTTATTCTGTTAATTAATACTTTTAAAGAACAAAAATGAATCTGTTAATATGTTATGTAGTAAAATTTTACACTTTGGTACTTACATCATTTCGCGTATAATTCGTTAAAAAAATTACACTGCGAATGTGAAAATGTTATTGATATTTAGTAAGTGACCAAACTTAGATATATTTTAAATTTGGAAAAAAAAAATTTTTTTTTTTTGCTTAAAAAAAATCTAGGAAATCCTTCTGGAGTTATCACTCAAATGAAGATATAGTTGCATTTCGAGCTTTGTCAAACGTTTGCAATCGCAATGAAGATGTTTTTATTTTGCTCGAAAAAATTAAGTTATAAATTTATTAAAAAAAAAAAAGACAAACAATCCTTCACCTATTAAGTGTATGACCTAAGCCGCTTTACTTTTTGATGTCCATGATTGCAAGGACAGTTTCATAGAGAATGGCATTTCCAACGTTCTTCGACGACTCTGTATTTGTGGCCACTTGTGCAAGGATATCATTCATGGTCTCAGAAGCATCTCCATCGCCTCGACCTAACAGCCGAAGCAACCTCAACAATTTCACCTATAATATATATATAAATGGGATTATTAAAATCACATCCTTACATTTATGATAATTTAAACTAAATAGTCAAATAAAATTATAAAGTGGGTTAGTCTTTGAAACCACTTCATGAAAAAGATGACCGTTTTAATTATATGCTCTAAAAATTAAAAATCATCAATAACACAGATTTATTTCTACTTCCCACACATTGGAAGCGTGGATGTAAACTTTATGAGAAAGTATCATGCATTAAGGCAAGGGTGAAGGGGGTTGACCAGGGTGGCTTAGTTTAAACCATAAAACTTGAACTTTTTTTTTCTTTGCCTTTTTGGCTTAAAAACTTAGAACATTAATTTTTTAAACTAAAATGTTATAAACGCCAAAAACATGTTTTTTTTTTATATGATTTTGATCCACCCTGGGGTTGACTCCTACATTATAAACTCTGCACTTCAGAAGCAACTTAGAAATTTGTAAAATATAATAAAATATAAATCTTTTCATACGGTTTAAAAAGCTTTAAAAAATATTAACTACATGGACTTAAAAGTTTATAACAATACAATTTTGAAAAAAAATGGCTAAATAAAGGTGTACAAATTATTTACTTTCAATAGAGATCTGATGTAATTAACTACGTAAACAAATTTGATAATAACATAGTATTTTTAAAATAATTAAGTAAATGTGAAATAATAACCATTTGACAAAAAAGAAAAAAAAAAAAAAAAAAAAAGTACTTTACATTATAAATAGGAAGGTAAAAGTTTTAAGCATACTTGTAAGAAAGGATCCGAAACTCCTTGAACATCGTGCTCTGGAGAGTATCCGGCCATAATTAGACTTTTTAAAATTCGGACCAGGTTTGGAACAATCTAAAACGAGAAATTAAAAGTAATTTATTAATCAACAATAAAATAACAAGAATTAATAACAACAACAATAATTACTATTAATCTACTACTATATAATACTCATAAAATATTTTGAAGATAAGTGTTGTTTATTTCACAAGAAAATAAAATTTTCAATTAAAAAAAAAATATATAGAGTAACAATTAGATTCTATTCTTTTCCTACTTAAAAATACTGTAGGTCATTGGTATTAACTGTGACAATAGTAACAGAGAATGACACAATTAATATTACCAGTACAACCATGTTTACAAGTTCGTTCCCCAAGGAAAAAAATATATATAGCTTATGTAAATATATAATTTCAGTAAGTAAAACACAATTTTACCCCGCTTGTAAAAGTATTTACAAAGTCACCAATGTTATTTTCACTATATATTACATTTAAAAAATTCAATATAAAATCCTGCAAGGATGACGATGTTACATATATTGTATTTAAAAATATACATACATGTTAATAAATTACATTTCTACTATTTTTGTGTTTAGTTGGGCTGTATGTGTATGTTTCCCAATTTTTAAGAGATAATTGATAAATTACATTTCTACTTGGTTTGTGTTTAGTTGAGCTTTTTGTGTAAGTTTCCCAAAAGTGATATTTGCAAGTTATAAACTAAGTAAAAATATGAAAATTTAATGATAAACGCACTTATCTCTCCAAAGTTATAGAATTATGATAAAACTTTTATTATTATTCTGTATATTTGCTCATTTTTAATGAAATATTTGGTATATTAAATACGTCTTATGGCCCTACACAGCAGAAAAATCCAAACTATATATAATATATATATATATATATTTATATATATATATATATATGTTCTGAATCATACAAACATAATGTTTATACCACTATATATATATATATATTATATATATATATAATATATATTATATATATTATAAATATATATATATATATTTAAAAAAAATATTTTTATATATATATAAAAAAAAAAATAAATATATATATATATATATATATATATATATATATATATATATATATATATATATATATATATTATATATATATATATATTATATATATATATATTAATAATCATAACTTTTTCCATCCCCAGATTGGGGGCGAGATGTGCAACATACACCACAACAGAATAGTAGTAGAAGAACATGATGACGCAAGTCGAAAAGAAACCCCCCCCCCCCATTTACGTCCCCTTTATACCCTAAAGTGAGAACTCGTAACAGTCTGAAAAATCCACCATAAAGGTTTCACGAGACTGCGACGGACGATCACTGTGGAATCTCGTCAATGTTGGGTTCCTCTCGTGAGTTAGGCCCACAAACATGCCCCCTCATAAAACTCCGCCATTCACTCCTATTATGCACCTTTCTTCTCGCCTTTGCCAAACTCACATTCCATCCTTCAGGCATTCCTTAACTGACTCAATTCACTTTTCCTTCGGTCTCCCAACCTGTCGATTCTCAACACACTCACCACTATACACCCACTTAACCAACCGACCATCATCTCCCTGTGACCAAACTACCTCAATGTCCTCTCATTTATTTTCTCATTTACTCCTCTCTTCATAACCACGCAACTCCATAATGCATTCAATACTCATTTTATCAATTCTTCTCACACCTAACATTTAGGCAATATGCTGGAAGAAAAAGAACGGATGATATAAAGTGTGAAGTAGGAAAGATGAGAGTGATAGTAAGGTGACTGGTGCAATTATTTCCTTGGTGAATAAAAAGGAACTAAGTCTTGAGCGTGCTAGGGTTCTGCACGAGGGTATGTTGTTACCGGTGTTAGTGTATATTAGTGAAACTATGGTGTGGAATAAGAGATACACATTTAAGGTATAATCAGTTCAGATAGACAATCTTAGGGGCGTGTTAGGTGTGAGAAGCATTGATAAAATGAGGAATTAACGTGTTAGGAAGTTGTGTGGTGTGGAGAAAGGAGAAAATGAAATAAACAAGGGTGTATTGAGATGGTTTGGTCATATGGTAGGGATGGGTGATAGTCGGTTGGTTAAGAGGATGTAAAGTGGTGAGTGTGCCAGGAATCGACTGGCTGGGAGTCCAAAGAAAAAGTGGATTAAGTTAGAAAAGGAATGTCTGAAGGAAAGGAATGTCAACTTGGCAGGGGCGAGAAGAAAGGCGCATAATAGAAGTGAATGGCGGGGTTTTGTGAAGGGGTATGGTTTTTTGTCTGGTCCAGGAGATGAGCCCCACATTGACGAGATACCACAGTGAGGGTTCGTCGCAGTATTGTAAAGTCTTAAGAGTGGGTATGTTTTTACTGTGCCGAGCTCTCACTTCGCTACCCTATTTTCCGTGCATGTTACGAACCCCTACCACCCCACATCTAGTGGGAAGAGAAGGGACGATAAAGATATATAAAAGGTATACTTTTGAATGTTTCTTTTCTATGTTTAATACTTATAGGATCATTGACTCATTTTTATAACTTGACAACGTTAAAGCGACCGAGTCGCGAGGCAAAGGATCAGGGTTCGACCCCTCTCATGTCCGGATTCTTGGTAGCACCCATCCTAGAATAGGGCAGTGCCTGTGAGGTAAAAACTTTGTTTAAAAATAAAATCTTTATTTTCCAAAATTAATAATATAATTATTCTAATATCAGCAGTAGCTAGTAGAGTAGAAATTGCTGTACTAACTTTATATAAGTGCATAAAAAAAGTATTTATATTAAGACATTTATTAACAAATTACTTACCTCTGAGATTCTCGAGTCCTTCTCACCGTGAAGAGGAAAAGACACAAACAATTATACAGCGTTAGTTTTTAAGCATCATATTATAGCTATTGTGTTAATAAAGGGTATTAATAATCTAAAAGCCAAGTAGTATTTTAACAAATAAAAACAATAACTGTAGAAAAAAAAATGAAAATGTTTAAACAGGCTGCGGAACCAGAAACCTACAAGCTGCTGCAAGGCTTTGATGGGTTAAAGAAGCTTAATTATTTTTGGGGTGGCCAGAGCAAAAAAAAACAATTTAATGGAGTAGCTGAAGTCACATATTTTAAAATGGAGTAAAGCTGGAGACGAGAAATTTTAAATTGAAGAGCCAGAGTTGCAGTCAGGTATTTTAAAAATTATGGAGTTCTTTGTCAGAAGTGATATCAACTAGTTCCATTCAAACTGGTTTATGAACATTACAGTTTGGAATATGATTCTCCAGGTTAATGACGTGAGGTAGGCTTGAATTTTTAATGGTATTTAAATGTGGTATGGTCGTTAGAAATTGTATTAAGTTCTCTAAATTTTATTTACAAAGGTTTAATAATTTTTTTTCATTAAGTCTTTATTTTGGACTCAGCAATGACATAATAATAATAATAATAATAATAATTAATAATATGAATATAATAATATAATAATATATAATAATAATAATAATAATAATAATTAGTATATCTGCATATGTGATAATTAGCAATGTAACCATAGGTCTGCCATGCAGTAAAAGCATTAATTATATTAATTTTCCAACGCTTTAAAAAATGAAATTTAACAAAGCACTCATAATAATTATCTACATACGTATGGTAGTATACGAGTTTAAAAGAATGCATCTTTATTATAATATCTACACAATTTTAAATAAGCTATTTTATTTTATTCTACAGACTAAAAAAAGATTAGGCTATAAAAATAATTGATACTTTTAAAATGTATAAGTATTTTGGACTGTTCACACATGCTTGGTGATACGTACCACCCCGTTATGAAACTCTGCAAGAAAAGAAGAAAAAATAGGTATAGAAAACATTATTTTGTCACTTGTTCTAAAATCTTATAAAAAAAATTATTATTATTAATAATTATAGTCCAAGTGTATAGAATGTTGGAATTTTTTTTTATCTATGATTTCCACGAATTACTAGGAAGGATATTCCACAGATGATCTGACAATTTTTCACAAGGATGTAGCGCTACATATAATCCACCACCACCCCAAATAAAAAGGACAACCCTTCAAATAAGGGAAATAAAATTTACAATAGTAGCAGTCTTATTCTTTTCAGAGTAATTCCTCTATAAAGAAAGGAAACATCCTCAAAAGTGGGACAGACTACTGCTCTATTGGTGATAAGGTTTCTCTCAATGTGTTCACATCCTAGAACATCAAAACGATGTAGTTTTTATTATCTCCTAATATAGCTTGAGATTTTATTTTGCTTTTTCAAAGACAGGTTATTTCGTTTACAAAATTATTATAGATGTCTAATTAATAAATCCCTTCAACTTCTTTGATGGTAAATTTTACAACCTTCATTTTTCAGATTGCGACGATTTCTTATATTTTCTTCTGTAAACACGCTGAAACTTGAAATTCATTTCAAGAAGGAAGACTAACTTCGTTGTATTTACTAAACAGTTAGTTATTTCAAGTGAGATTGAAAGGTATCGCGTAAAGAGTCTAATTTAATATAGTTTGACTAGAGAATGCATACAAGCAAAACTGGTTTCCTTATCATTTTGCTAACTACTAAGAAATTTTGCAATGTTTTGGGCACTAGAACAATTAAATAGATTTTTTTCTTTAAAGGAGAGATGGCAAACCTGTGGCAAGCGAAATTTTTTTCAGTGAAAGAATTTTTTTATTATTTTATTTTTAAATTCCCTAAGTTGGTATAAATAAGTAACGAATGCAGCCTTTCACTGTCAATAAGTTTGGCACCACTGTTCTTAAGTAATTGTATGTAAGTTATAATGAAGAAGGATCAAATAAATAATGTAAACTGTATATGAGGGAAACTGTCAATTCATGAAAATAGAAAATTTAGAAGAAACTTACCATGATTTTTTTCCGTCAAAAGAGAACGTGTGGCTGGAAGGAACATTTCCATTAGTTCAGGCACTTTGCAAATAATACGAAGAGCGCACACTGCAGCTTTTTTCCTGATGTAAGCATTTGAAGATTTCAGCAGTCGTTCAACTTCTCCTGCCAAATCCCTTGACATTTCTGGAGAGGCAATTGCAGCTAAGGTACAAAGGGCGAGCCCTTGGACAAACTGAGTTGATGAATTTAAGTCACTATGAAAAGAAAAGATTTAATTTTCATTATAGAAAGAACAAAAATATACAGTACTAATATATGCCTAAAATCGAACAATAATATACACTATTAATCATAGGACGAAAACGTCCCTTCAGAAGCCCATTTCTCGTCATTGTATTTTTTTACATTAAATGGATTTTTTTTTTAATGATAAGCATTATGTAATAAATACCATTGACAGAATAAAGTATTTAGATTTTGATAATTGAAAATATATTATGAAGCAAAATGGTTTTAAATTACAAAAGATGTAATACATACATAATGATAACACATTAAAGCATCTTTTTTTTTACTAACTTAAATAATTCTTTTAAGACAATATATAGTGTATAGAAAAAAAAAAAAAAAACTGAAAGAAAAGAGGTCTGAAAGAAAAAAAAAAAAAACTTAGCAATTAATCAGCAAAGCACATAGAAAAACGTTAAAGAAAAGGCAATTTAAGTTATTTACAAAATTAGTATTAGGGATGTACCGATACCAGAAAAGAGGCCGATACCGATACCGATTTACCGATTTACTCAATTTTTCTTAGGGGTGCCGATACCGATTACCGATACCGATACTTTAAATTAATATAATATATACACAGTAATAAGATAGGACATTTTGTGCACTGCTAGGCAACTCAAGATTACATTCTCTGTACAAACAATACTTAGTCATTTATATTTCATATTTGGTTGTGCCCAAGTATATTTATTTTATAAATTAAAATAGTACCTTTAAGGAATAATAATTGCAAATGATAATATTAATAACTTTTTTATGTTTGTGCTTATTTTAAAAAATATTCCATTTCCCATTTTCAGTAAGTACTTAACAAAGTTTAGCTACTAGCTTTTTGTTTTAACATGATTACAATTACAAGAAGATTCTTTAACTAGCTACAATATAAAGAATAAAATAATGAAAGAAGCAGAACTCATTAATCAAGCCGAAAAGTTTAAAATAAAATATTCGCTATAACTCTCAAACATAACATAATAAAATACTCCTTTTAAGATTAGATATCATTCAATACTCAAATTTCAAAAATTTTCAAAATTTTGATGCAAAAACATTAAGCTTTTCACTAGTATCTGGCGAGAGACTGGTCCTTTTTGGGGTGTTTTCCTTACCTAACCTACACTTAAATACGCTCTCTCTCGATTGATGAAGGAGGTATCTGATAATTATTTGCCCTGCAAGCCACTGATAATAATCAAACCTTTGGCCCATTTTCATGCCACCCCATTGAAAGGATTTCCTTCTGTAGGCAGCATCTTATGTTTTCGTAGTAGAGCCTCATCTCCTCTTTTACAGATTGCAAAATTGAATTATCTTTGCTCCTTTATGACTGTCTCTTCAGTTTTTAACGATGAGGTTCCCTGGTTGTGATTCCTTTGAAGGTGTGATTGAGATGTCAATGCAATTTCGGCCATGAACTTATCAAAGTCTAACATATCCAACTCCTCACTTCATTAGGTTTATTTGCTGAAAAGCCACCATCGTCACTACCAGTGCTGTTGCCAGGGGTTGCGGATAAGGCGTCCACTTCTCTGGTCTCTTTTTTTTTTTTTTTTTTTTTTTTTTTTTTTTTTGTCAGAGTTGGAAATTCCTCGGTTATGCTATTTAATGCATTCTAGAAGTGGGTCACTGTCGGAGGTGCCCATTCTATTGTGGGTTTTGTTATTATCATGTTAAGATAATTTAGAACCTTTTATTTATTTATTTTTTTTACAGTTGTCACCGCCGCTCACGGCAGAACCCTATTCAAGGAGTGGGTGTTGAAAGCCTCAAAAATCAATCTAACGCAAATTACGCAGAATGAGCACAGACGCAGGCTTTAAGTGATAGGGAAATTAAATGAGTAGGAAGCACAGGGATGAAGAAGGAATTCCACAGAACAGAGTGGCAGGAAAGAAGGAAGCACGCAGCGAACTAGTCTGGGAGTTACTAACATCAACAACAAAAACTCATGTGCCGACACAGCACCCCTTGTGCTACGAGAGCGTCGTAAAGGTGGGGGTATACTTGAGTGGATAGTTCCCTCGAGCACTTGCCCTTACACCCAAAAAGTTAAAAAAAAAAAAACTATAGGAAAAGGGATAAAGCACCACATCGCGCCGCAATATAAAGGGTTCAAAGGGAGTCAGAAAGTACAGGGACAGTTTATAGTCTTTTGGCCTTTGACTCGACCCTTCCAAAAGCCGGATGAAACCAGAGCCCCCGCCCCCACACAGATTGGGAGCAGTACTCCATACAATGGGCGGGATGAGACCCTTGTATAGTGGAAGTAACCCAGGGAAGAGGAAAAAAAGTCTCGCAGTCTAAACAGAACTCCCAGTTTCTTTGATTCCGCCTTAGCAACCCACTGTGATTTGAGGTTTTTCAAAAATTTTTTTGTTGTATGTTAAGTCCAAGGATGTTTTTATATTGTCAGCAGGAGCAACGGGGGGAACTGCCTTAGAGATTTACGGAGAAAATTTAAGTGTCTTAGAGAGAGAGATTATGTAGAAGGTAGTTGTATTTTTAAAGAATTAAATTTTACAAAGCTGAAACGACCCCAACCCTGAAATTCTATCCAGATCAGCGAGAATAGAATCGGGTAAGATAAGACGAGAGGCAATTCTAGAAGTAAAAGACGGAGCAGAATGATATGATGTTGGAAAGAATGACAGGTCAAGATCATCGACATATAGTGGATAGAGTTAGATGTGAGGTGGAAAAGATCATTGATGAAAAGCAGGAATAAAGTAGGAGATAAACAGAACCCGAAGAACACCACTATAGACAGAAAAAAGAAGTAGCCCCATCAACAACAGGCCGACATTGAGCGATTTGAAAGAAAGCCAGAGCGATAAGTAAGCAAAGAGAAGAAGGAACCCAAAGAGGGAGCTTGGAGAGCAGTGACGCGTGCCATACCGGTCAAATGCTTTGGGATATGTCAAGCGCACCACACAAGTCTTCCCCGTAGTTCCTAAGGGTGGAAAAACCATAAATCTGTTAAAATAGGAAAGTATATCGCCAGTAGATCTACCTCGAGCGCCGAAAGCGTACTGGTTATCAGAAAGAAGGGAAAGGAGATTCCAGATGATCTAAGAAGTGAGAGTTGAGAAGGGGTTTCAAAGATCTTAGAAAAGAATACAAGTAGAGCTATAGGGCGATAGTTAGAAGTGATCAGAGCAGCATAATTTTTTCGGTAGTTGGACAATTGCGCGCTTCCAACACTGAAGGAAAGCGTGCTAGTATTGAGGGATAGAGAATATAGTTTGAACGAGAGGAGGGGCCAGCACGGGAGCACACTCCCTCAAAAAACTCGGTGAAAGAAGGCCATCCGGGCACCGGCCTTCCTAAACGTTCATAGATTTCAGGAGGCTCATGCACCGATCAAATGAAATGGACAGGTAAAGGCATTTAGGAACACCACAATTAAGAGAAAAGGAGGAAGAGGAATACCAGAATCGTTCACGGGGTTGAATTAGAGGAAAATAGGAAGCCAAAGAGATGATTGTCCTTTTCAGTTGGAGTTATTAACAACAGAATTTCATCAGAGCGAATAAGAGGAGGAAAGCATGATTTACAGAAGTTGTTAGAGATGTTTTTGGCAAGAGGCCAAAAGATTGTCAGTAGAGAGAAACCAAGGAGGTCAGCGCAATTTCGTTTAATGAAAGTCCGCTTTTGCTCGTCGAAAGAATATCCCTGCAACGATTTACTAGCTGAATGAAAAAATTTGCGAGAGTGTGATAGGGAGAACGAGAATTTTTCCAAACCCGATAAGCTTTGTCTCTAAGCTTGAATGCGCCAGGAAACAAGCAAGCACGACGAACAATGGCGTTTTGAGGAGAAAAAGATTTAGTCAAGAAGGAATGAATCTGCTCATCCTATTAACAATTACAATTCCCACTTTATCGGCAGAATCTGAAGCGCCTTTATGAGTCCAAAGCAGTAAACTTCAATTATAGTTAGCGTAGTAGCAACGCAATGCCCCCCAATAGGCCCGATCAAAGTGCCAGAAAAACCGTATAGGGCAGGATGGAGATGTTGAGGGAAAGTATTAAAATAAGTGATATAAGGTTGTGGTCAGATTTACCGATAGGAACGAGGTGGTGTATTTATAGAGAGAGGGACTTGGGTAAACCATAGGTCAAGTGTGTTCAAGAATTTGGTTGGACCGATCCGGAAATGTTGTAGGGTTATTTAAATCAGTTGCCCAGATCGTTGAGAATAACTGAATGAATTCGCTTTCTCCCAACTAATATCAGTATTGAGAGGAACCAAACAATTTCAGTTTGTGTTACAATTTGAAATCCCCTAAATAGAGGACCTCAGTATTTGTGTCGAAGATATAACAGTCTCGTGCAGAAGTAGTAAGGTTAATCAAAAAAAGGCCATGAAAATTCTGTTCTGTAGGAAGAGAACAGTAGCAGAAGCATAATAATATGTGTAGTAGAAGGAAGAAAGATTTTAAGCCACAGAACATCGAAGTTAGGAGATTCGAGATTCTCGATCGAGACGTGTTATAGGAATGTTTTAATTTTACATAAGCACATATTCCACCCTTCAAACGGAATTATAAAATAAGTTATAGTTGGATATATCAAACGAGTTAGAGGATGAATTCTTAGCCATCTGGTTCTCAGACAAGAGCATAAAATTAGGTTTTAGAGTTAGAGAGGTAGTTATTCCATGGATGCAGAGTTTAGAGTGCAGCCATTGATGGTGGTAAAGTCAAAAGAAAGCACGCCTGTGTGCAAATCTGCTATCATACTCGCACACGCACACGCACACGCACCCGCACACGCAATCACAAAAAAAAAAAAAAAAAAAAAGAAAACAAATAGGCAAAAAAACCAAAGGAGAAATGAGGAAAAATTATCGTACGCTAAAACCTAAATTTAAAAAACGATAAAAACCCCTATTTACAGCCAATATCTAAAATAGAATATCCCAGAAAGTTTAAAAAACACTCAACCGCACTCACACGCTCTCACGAAATTGCGCTACAAAAAAAAAATACTATTGACAACTAAAAAGTAGATAAATTCTGTATAAATTATAATTAATGGCTGTCCAATAGGTTAAATTTTACGCTAAAGACCAAGTTGGAGAAAACGCTAAAATTTAAGTTAAAAAGAAAAGTCGAGGAAAAAAAAACCATAACTTGGTACTAGCTACTATCTATATCGAACTAGATTATCTAAAAAGTTTCTCATTTAATTTTCACCCAAAAAGTAAGAAGTATCGGCTAAGTATCGGCCATTTAAGCCGATACCGATACCGATACCCATCAAAAGATGGCCGATACTACCGATACCGATACCGATACTATCGGTACATCCCTAATTAGTATTTATAGTACAACATGAAAAAAAATAATTAAAACTCACTTACGGGTATGGAAGAGATGGTAATAATAATAATGCTCTTCTACCTAACCATTAATTTCTCGTGCATGTTACGCAACACTACCCACATCTAGTGAGAGAGAAGGGCAGAGGATAAATAAAAAAAGAGAGGAAGGGAAGGAATAAGTTTGCCGCTTCGTGATCAGAGGGTTGTGGTAAATATCATACGAGGAGCAATGGAGAATAAATAAAAAAAATAAATAAATATAAAGTTAATTAATGAAGGTGAAAAGGGCCAACAGAAAACGAGTGTCTTAATTGAACATTTAAAGAATTCACATTTTTTTAAACAAA
Organism: Trachelipus rathkii; assembly: GCA_015478945.1. Taxonomy (NCBI): domain Eukaryota; kingdom Metazoa; phylum Arthropoda; class Malacostraca; order Isopoda; family Trachelipodidae; genus Trachelipus; species Trachelipus rathkii. The sequence goes on from JABUQX010017930.1 coordinate 25,951, forward strand.
TCATTAAAATAAAACTAAATATAAATAATTTATTCCTATAATGATGTTCGTTCGTCTACCAAAATTCCTTTAGTGTAATTGAATACTTTTTATACTCAAAATAAAACTAACCTATGTTGTGTCTTGAATTTAGTCATTAGATTAATGATTTCCTCCCCCCGAAGTTTGCACCTCATGGGCGTAGCACCTATTCTAGGAAAGAAACTGCTCTAGGTACTTACTACCTAGGATACTGACGAGGAATCGAACCCTAGCCCCTTCTAATAGTTCCTTTTATCTAATTGTTATCAAAAATAATTTCATCAAACATACTAAAAAATAACAAAAATATTTTCACTCTTGAACAAAAAAGTAATTGCAAAGTATTGAGAGCAGAGTCTGATTTGCTAATAAAAGTTTTTATGCTTTAAAAATCTTCCAGTAAGTTCTTAAGAGTTGTTTGATAATTTCTTATGTATCATGTATCAATCTTCAGTATATTTAGAGATTGATACTTGATACATAGTTTCTTTTGTATCATGTATCAATCTTTAATGTATTTAGAGATTGATACATAATTTCTTATGTATCATGTATCAATCTCTAAATACATTAAAACTATACTATTATTAACTCTACCACTAAATGTATTAAACTCCATACTTTCAATTTCGTTGAAATAATAATTAGATGTGCTAAATTTTAAGATGTAGCAAATTCCTTGAATTACTTAGAAAAAAGCAAAGTTGTAACAGAACAACTTTTCTTTCACAAAATTCCTCCAAAATCAAAAACGTGACTTTCTCAACCTTGTATAAGCTTTAATCGTAAGTTAAAATATACAAATATCAAAATAGAAATTTTAGAACTGAATAAAATGTTCAATTCTCAACTCCTATGCCTACTTTTTCTGTTTTTTTTTTAACAAAATAATGTTAACTTTACGAGTTGAATCTTTAACAAAAATATGCATCTTTTATTGCTTGGAGGAACTCTTTAACTACAACAAAATAACTGGAAAATTACTAACTGGTTTATGATCATTATTATTATTTTTTTTCAAATTTTATTTTTTCCATTTATATTAGTTTATTCACCCAAATGACAATAGTAACACACCACAGATATACTCCAGATATTAAAAGAAACAAAACACCTCGTTATTCCCTTCTTCACTTACTTTTTAAGAGAATTTGTTATAAGCAAATGAACATCTTGTCTTTCATCTAGTAATAACATTGCTCCAAGGTAACCAATTCGTTTGTCTGTAAACCTTGGAGATGCAATCAATTTTAAACATTCCATCTGACCAAAATGAGCTGGATATCTGTAAAAAGAAAAACAAAGTAAATAATCTTTCTAAGCTTAGTTTCAGCTTACCCAGCAGTAAATAAGTACATGGGGGCGTGCCATGTTACTAATGGAATATAGTATCTAGCATCCGCGAAAGAGAAAGCTCATTTATTAATGTGGCAACCCCTCAAAACTTAAACTAAAAAAAAAACACTGTATATTGCCAATTTTCTTCCATTTTCATGGGCAACACTGTTTTATGTTACAGAAATATTATTGTTATGAATTATTATAGTTTTAATATTATCCAAAATTCTTACTAAAAATCCAATTAAAAAAAATGCAGATTATGATTAATCATCAAATCACTAATAATAACAACATACAAAAATCACTCTCTCTCTCATGCTTCTAGGAAAAGAAGATCAGCCCATCTATATTCAAAACGACATCCATGGAGGCAAGAATTTCCAAATGTGTTGAGCCAAAGCAAGACTTGCTATCAAGCCTAAACAATCTGAGAACTCTAATCCATTTTGGTTAAGAAATATTACTGTACATACAATTGAATTTCCCCTGATGAAGAACCTACTGCGGTAGGTAATGAATCCCCCCACCCAATTTATGGGAAAGAGGTTTAGTGGTTACAAATTAATTAAGGACTAATTATAAGAAGTTGCAGCTTGAAATTAACATGTAATTACATTTTCATTTTATTTTTAATTTAACCAATGGAATTTAAATAAAATAAATCATAAACGTAGAAACACAAAAAAAAATTATTCTTAATATACCATCACCAACTTCTAAATAAAGAAAAAAATTATATAAAACCTTAAATTTTTTTTATGGGGGGGGGGGTTAAAATGTTAAAATTATACCTGCCATTCCTATGTAAAAAATAAAACACTTTACGAGCTAAGTTCAAAGACTTAAAAAGGAAGCAAGGAGATTAACAAAAGAATATTGTCCATGGACCATATGCAAACTTTTCCTCCACATCATTTTAAAAGAACTCTAGAAATGTGGACAAAGCATTTTAAAACAACAAAATTGAAAGGTTTACTTCCTCTTACCCTAGCATGTGAATGTAGAGTAACTTGGCCACATTTCTGCATCTCCATACTGAATCTTCTTCTCTAAAAGTAAGTCTAATAAATGCACACTCCCTATTCACCACAGATCTCTCTTCTGCAGCTGTTTTTGCAGATCTAATCTGTCGAATCAAATCTCGAAGACGAATAGGATTTGGTTGACGAACTAATGTGAAAAAAAAAAATAATTACACACTAAACAAACCTCAACACTATTACACACAATACTAAAAAAAGACCTCTATCATCCCAAACAAATTAGTGTATTAGTAAAGGAACAAATTTTGCTAATTCCTATTGTAAATCAAATAAAATTACAATTATGCACAAACAGCATCTAAAAGTATTGTTTCTGATGTTAAAAAAAGCTAATGCTAGGCCTTAGACATCGATTTATTCTATTTCAAAAACTTCACAAAAAATAAAAATATATCCATAAACATTGTTTAATGAAAGCTTTCAATTAGTTAAACAAGTGCATGTGAAACTTGTCTCAACAATTTTCATAAAATATTAAATTATATATATATATATATATATATATATATATATATATATATATATATATATATAATATATATATATATATATATATTATATTATATATATATATATATATATATAATATATATATATATATATATAATATATATATATATATCATAAAAATATCATTATATATATATATATATATATATATATATATATATATATATAATATATAGCGTCAGGCGGGGTGAATTGGGACACTAAGTAAAACTTGTCTCCTTCCTTTTCCCTAATTTACACTTTAGGAATTTTTTGTCCTGAAAATCATGGGTCTATAATAGGTCACAAGCACACAAATAAATAATATGTAACTCTAATACTAATACTTAAATTAAAGTTTAAATGAGCTCATTCAGACTTTCCTTGATGGGGTGAATAGGGAGACCATCTCTTGAAATTCATATTTGTGTACAAATTTAATTTTTTATTTTAATTTTTACTTCATATAGGTAATTATTTATTTTAAAATTAGCCATAAGTATTGAAAATGTCAATAATGAAACAAAATAAGAATAAAAATGTGTTGTCCACTATTTACCCCATTTGGGGGTGAATAAAGAGCTACACCATTTGGCATTAAATTTAATTTTTAATTTTAATTTTTACTTAATATTAACTGTTTATTATATTAAAATTAGCTATAGGTAATAAAAATGTCAATAATAATACATAAAATAAGAATAACAATGGTGTCCCTATTCACCCCATCATCGATTTTTATGTGGGGGGTGAATGGGGACAAGTAAGGCCCAGTGATTTAACCACTATATACTGTTTGAAACAAAAATTTACTTTGCCAGTTTAAAGCTAACATACTCCACTGTATACACTGGAAAAATAAAATCCATCCACAACTTTTCATTTTATAACAAAAACTCATTTTTCAAAGTAAAATTCTATTTAAGGAAATTTCCTCCCCTAATACATTATAATTGTTTAAAAATATAAAAGCTCTTTAAAATTAAAGATAATCTAAAATAAAACTTGTAGTACCACTAGGGTTGGGATTAAAAAAAAAACATTCGTTTTTTTTTTAAAAAAAAACACGTTTTTTTTTAAAAAAAGACCAATGGCCAAATTTTTTTTTTTTTTTTTGTTTTTTTTTTAAAATACTTATTTTTCATATATATCAAGTCTTTTTAGGGTATTTAGCATTAAAATACAGTAAATACAATATGTAAAAAGAGGTATTCAATATATAAAGTGGGGTTTAGTGCTTAATAAAGTTTTATTAGTGCTCTAGGGCATATAATTATTACGTTTCACATGATATTATTATTATTATTATTATTATTATTATTATTATTATTATTATTATTATTATTATTATTATTATTATTATTATTATATATTATTATATATATATATATATATATATATATTAATTTATATATATATATATATATATATATATATATATATATTATATAATATATATATATATATATATATATATAATATTTATATATTATATTTCTTCATCTACTTTTTCTCCCCAAAGACTGGTGGTAAGGTGGTAAACAAGCATCAGAAAAGAAAAAAGAGTTTTAGAAGAATATGACAAAAGGTCGAAAAGAAAGGCCCAGCCTTTACCCCCCCCCCCTCTGTTCCATTAATAAGTAAGACTCTGCACAGTCAGAAAATCCACCCTATAGCTACACCATGAGACCTGCGACGGACCCTCACTATTGGTAAATATCATCAGTGTAAGGTTCATCCCTTGACCCAGGTGGGCCACAACCATACCCCCTTCAGAAAACCCCGCCATTCTCTCTCTCATGTTATGCACCTTTATTCTCGCCTCTGCCAAACTCACATTTCTCTCCTTCAGACATTCGTTTACTGACTCAATCCACTTTTTTCTTCAAATCTCCCAGCCAGTCGGTTTTCAACACACTCGCCAACTATACATCTTTGCTTAAAAAAACTGACTATCATTCATCTTTCCACATGCCTTTCCGCATCTCAACATACTTTCATTTATTCTCTCGTTTACCCCTTTCTTCACACCCACACAATTCTCTTAATGGTTTCATTCCTAATTTTATCAATTCCTTCTCACACTTAACTGCCCCCTAAGATTGTCCATCTATCTGAAACACATTGAACTTTAGATCTATACTTCTTATTCCAGACCATTAGTATCTTCACTACTATACAATAACACCAGGTAACAACATACCCTCATGTAAGACCCTAGGGAGCTCACTAAGGACTTAGTCCCTTTACATTTCACCAACGATTTAATTGCACAGCCACCTTCTTGCCATTTCACAACTTTCCTACTAAACTCTTGCATCATTGCAATTTGTAATACATATACCCCTAAATATTTTAAAAACGTCAGAACACTTGTTCCAGCTGCTCACCACTAACATAACTTCACCACTGAGGACTGTCCTCACCACAACCATACCTAACTCTTATCTATGTTTTACTTTCAAACCCCTCCTTTTTTTTACACACCCTGCCAAAAAACTCCACTACAATCCTCTCAAACTCTTTCGATTCGCTACACAAAAAGAATCATCATCATAATAGGTAGGGCACCCTCCACTCATTCTCCTATCATTTCGTAACACCATTTTCCTGTCGCGCCCACCTTTTTTCAATTTTTTCTTTTTCAGTAAACCCCATCCATATACAAAATTGAATTAACCAAGGAGACATAACACAACCCTGCCTCATTCCGCCGCTAATACTAAAACCAATCACTTTTGACACCATTTATTCTTACACACACCTCACTATCATCGATACATACTTTTGATTTCCATTTCAGAAGCCTATCACCAACCACTATATATCACTAACACCTGCCATAGACCTCCCCTATTAACCCTATCATAACCCCTGTTTTTTGCAAATCCATAAACCTAAATAAATTTTATTCTTCCTTCTCTCTCATTTTCTCTATCATTTGCTTGAAGTAAAAATTTATCCACACATCCTCTACTACTCCTAAACGCACCTTGTTCTCACCAATCAGGTCCTTCAGTCACTCTGCGCACTCTTTCGACCAAAAAACAAGCATCATATATTTCCCTTACAACACTCAATAAACTAAATACCCTATAATTTCTACAGTTCCCTTTATCTCCCTTACCCCTATATAAAGGTACTATTACTGCCCTCTCCTCCAATCCCTCAAACTATACCCTCCAATAAACGCTTTATTACACAACTTCAGATCCAATCAAATTCACCATCTTGCCTCCGTTTTTGATCATTTTTCACCAGTAATTTCATATACCTGCAGATTTACCATTCTTTCAACTTTCTCAGCTCTACCCATTTCCTCTCTTTGAATAACCTCATCCCCAAAATACTATTCCTTCTTGTACATTCAAAACCCACACACAGTCATTATTCACCTCATCATTACTGCCAATATTATTTAGAGATTTTCAAAAGTGTTCTTTCCACACTCCACTCACATCAATTTCATCAATTACGAAAGCACCATCCTCATTCATTATTCTAAGCAGGTTCCCCTTACTGTTCTAATTCTTAACCTTTCGCGCTTCCTTCCAGAAAGAGCAATTAACCTATTCCCTTGCTTATGTCCCCATTGCATCCTAAACCTTCCAAACTGATTCATTTACCTCGTTCTTTTCTCTCTACGGATGCATCTTTTAGCATTCCTTTTTGTCCTCCTTATATAATTCCAAGCATTCTTTTCTTTTGAAACTTCATCATTTGCTTTTGTACATTACAACCACGCTTCTTTTTTACTTTGAACCGCTTGCATCACCTCTTCATTCCCACCACTCAGTGTTATCATTCTTACTTCCTTACTTTAGCACACACTTACTTCTTTTTGCACTGCTAACAATTGCTTCCTTCATTTGCTTCCAAATTTTATTCAGTTTCGAACTTGTTCAATTCAATGATTTACTTGCGGAGCGTTCTTCATACTTATCCTTATTACCTTGTTCACTAAACTTCTCACTTTTACTTTTACCCACTTCCTTCCGCTATTCACCTTTCCTCTCCAATCCAAGTCCCCACTAACTTAATTACATAGAACACACATAATGATTCGATAATCCCATTCCTAAACCCTCACTGATTTTAACATCAACATCTCCTTCAAACATCTCTTCTACCAACACAAAACAATCATACTTTTCAGTTCGATACCATCTCTACCTACACCAACTTCTAGTATACTTATGGGATACTCTTGTGTTTAAGAAAGATTACTTACACACAAACCTCTCCCCCTCAACAGAAATCAATCACCTTCCTACCATCTCATTCTCCTGACACCCCAAAACCACCTGTTATCCATCCTTTTTTTGATCATATATATATATATATTATATATATATATAATATATATATTATATATATATATATATATATATAATATACATATATATATTATATATATATATATATATATATATATATAAAATTCCGTATTAATAGTCAATATTTAGGGCCTGGAAGGGGTATTGGTACTACTGTAAAATTTAAAACATCTTTAATATACATAAAAAGAGGTAATTTTAAAAAAAAACAAAAAAAAAAAATGTGTTTTTTTCAAAAAAAAAAAATAAAAATAAAACCGTTATTTTTTTTCACACCCTAAGTACCCGTACTACCGCGTGGCTATTACATGAGCAAAAAAAATATTTTTTTTTTCCATTTTATATTTAGTATCCTTATTCACATCACAATTTTTTACTGTCCCAAGTCATCCAGCCTGATATATATAATATATATATATATATTATATATATATATAGTTATATATATTATATTATATATTATATATATATATATATATATATATATATATATATATATATATATATATATATATATATATATATATATAATATATATATACTATACATCTCAAAAATATATATAGCCACCGCAAAAAAAATTGACCAGTCCAAGGAAAATAAAAAAATTATAGAACACGAAGATTTATTTCGGTTTACATTTGAAATATGGTATTTTTATTCATTACTTAGTAATTTGTCACTTGTTCCTTTGGCTTTGATTATCATTTCCAACTGTTTAGGTATAGATTTCACCAAAGAGGTCATGCAGTTGTGGTCCATGCTTATCCGAAGAGTTTTAGCAATTACGTAAGACGTGGTATGGAGGAGGTGTCTGCTGTTGCTAGTTGTTGTTTCATGTATGACTTGCAGTTTCCAATTGCATTAAGGTCAGGGGTGTTCCCTGGCCAGTCCAGCATAGCAATATGGTGGCGAGCAAGGTACTTCTTGAGACACATTTGGTGTATGGCAAGTAGCATTATCTAGCATAAAGAAATTTGCTTGATGAATGTTTACAAATGGGAGAAAATGGTCCTCCAAAACCTTCAAATAATGCTCGCTATTCATTGTAACGCTAAGGAAGGAAGTACAGGCCTCCCCTACCAGTATTTCCACTGAAACAACCCCGCACCATTACCTGATCCGAATGCTTGACAGTCCTAACTGTGTACTTGGAATACCTACTGGTGGAATTTGGGCATAATACGAGTTTGGGTGTCCCCCCCGATGCACTTAAATGTGCTTTCAACTGAAAACATGACCTTCATCCAGTCTTTTTGCAGCGCAGTGACACAGAAGATGCAGACAGGTGATGTATAATCTAAAAAGAGCAGGAGGTATTGTCTATACTATACACTATTGTGAATATTTCTTTATGACACAAAGTTTGTTCCAGATAGTGTTCGCAGTGAATTTAATTTACCAGTGGCTCTTGACGCGATATTGTTGATGTGTGGGGTGAATGTTGTGTGTGTCAAAGATCAACGTTAGAATGGTGGGTTGTTCATGGGTTGTTTTCTAACAAGTAAAGGTTGATGGTTTGGAAGAACATGGATCATCATCATCTACGGCTTGTTTAATCAAGTCAATCTGCTATTTTTGTTCTTAATTTACATTTATACAAGCTTCTTTAATAAAAAAAATTTGTTTCTCTCCAGTTGAAAATGTAATAATTTTTTTTGTACTGTAGCTAATATTTTAAAGTTTAAATGTTTACTCTTCATAGTAATATACTCCATAAATAGACTGGCCATATATGTAACATTTTTTCCTATGTCCTAGCTCCCCTGTTATTTTAATAAAATGTTTAAATTTTCTCCTGTTTTTAAGTGTTAACTAT
>JABUQX010017930.1:40000-60000 GCA_015478945.1 Trachelipus rathkii
AGATATATAGTAATTCGGAGTGCTCTTCCATATAATTCTCGGGATTTGCGGTATCAACATCCCGTTTCGTGCAAAATCATGGAATCCCCCTATTTTTGCGATATTCCCTAGGAATGACCCAAAATCATCGTGCGCACTACGTAAGGCTGTAAACGTTACCTTCCGCATATATCTACAATAGCAGCAAGTTTTACTGCGGTCGATATTCAGGGAAGCAGTGTGGTAACTTTAGTTACGTTCTACATGTATGATGCAATGACCGCTGGGATTGATGGTCTGGTTATCATCTATCTGAAATACAGTCGGGATTGCTGGTCCGGTTCAGTTGCCTTCTGACCCAGGTGAAGAGCTTAAGAGTCTGATGATGCTGTGTGATGAGAGAGTTGTGATTTGCCGAAGTTTCCTACTGTTGGGCTTCCGATCTGTTGCATGAAAAATGATCACTTATCGCGATTGCACAAGTATAGAGCGTAGTGTTTATCTAAACAGAGAAGCAGAATTGCGGGAGGCTCTTCAAGGTCAGATGGTTAACTTTGTGTATGCATGAAGTTGCAGCCTTACAACTCCGTATGGAACTCTGCCAGCAGTACGATGCAGGTGGGTTGTATGCGACTGTTATGACACTTCCAAGAGCAGTTTAAAGTGTGTTTTGTTACACAACGGCAAACAGGTATGCTTTCGTTTCCAGTAGGGTACTCGGTACGATGAGAAGAGGAGTATGCAAAAATCAAGGACAGTTCTGAGAGGCTACAATATCAGGTACATGGCTGGTAAATATGCGTCGACTCAAAATGATAAACCATTTGCTCGATCAGCAAGCAGGCTTCCACCAAGATATCCCTGGCTCCTTGTGCATTGGGACAGCGGGCAAAGGATCCCTGGACCCAAAAGGAGAAATGGCCACCGAGGAAACTGAGGCGCACAGTGACTGGAACATCGTTCCTTGAACCACTTGTACAGAGAGAAAACATCATCTTACCTCCACTACACATAAAAATTGGTTTGATGAAACAATTTTTGAAGGCCCTGGACCATGATGGTAAATGCTTCTGTTATAAAATGACTCAACATAATTCCTGGTCTGAGTGACGAGAAGGAAAAAGTGGGATATTTGATGGCCCACAAATACCGGACACTCCTCCGTGATGCTGCGTTTGCTACAACAATGACTGTGTTAAAGGCAAGAGCGTGGAAAGCTTTTTTCAGATGTTAGCACAAAAATTTTCTGGAGAACAAAGGAAAGCGAGACCCGACTAACAATTGAACAGAGAACTGCTAGACAGTTTTCATGCTCATGGATGAGAATGAGTATAAAGTTGCACTACTAACATTCTCACCTAAGAAAATTTCCGGGATAACCTAGGCGATGTTAGGGATGAGCAGGGTGAACGCTTCCATAAAGATCTAAAGTTCAAGGAAGGACGTTACCAGGGCAATTGGTCGGATATCAATATGATGGCCGACTTTGTTGGAGCTTGATGAGCGGATATTCCAGACGCCTATGCACAGTAGATCGGTCTGACGAAGAGAAAGTACTACGCAGCGTAGGTATGGTTGAATTAACTAAACCCATTCCTTCTATTACATTCATTGTTTGTCCCATATTACTCTTTATTCATATTTGTATTATATGTTTAACAATATCTATCAAAAACATGTATCATATCATTGCGAATTGTTTCTCTCTCTCCCTTCATATATCCAAATATATATATACATGATACTATATATATATATATATAGAAATATATATAAATATATATAATATATATATATTATTATATATATATATATTATATAATATATAATATATATATATATATATATATAATATATATATATTATATATAATATATAATAAAATAATACCCAATAATTGTGATAGACCCCTCTTGAAAAAGGTAAAAAATCATAAAAATTTTACAAATCTGTGTTACACACAATATCTCACAAATGCAAAGTTGATATGCAAAAACCGATTACATTTTTGGAATCAGCACATCAATAATCCAGATTCGCGAACCCCCGTCCAAGAAATTTCATGTTACCAGTGTTATATACAAAGCATAAAAACACAAAAATGAAATAACTATTTCTTACCTTTAGCAAACCCATTCACATATTAAAAAATAATTAAATGAAAAATGAAAAGTTTCGTTAGTTTAAAGATATTAAACTAAACTTTATTTGAATAAGCTCTAAGGTGAAAAATGACAGACATTAGCAGTTCTCCATTTTACGGGGATAACCTATTTCTTGTGGCTTCATAAATATTTCCTCCTCTTCTAAATATTTCTTTCACTTCTCGACTGATGACGTGGAGCTGAAAGGTATTTATTGCTAGTTTTTTCAATTCATAAAACTATTCCAGTGTTTTCCACCAATTGATGGAATATCATCCTCTTCACTGGTCAAAGTAGGCAAACTTAGATATTTGTTTATTTCTTGATGTAATTCCGTATGTAGCCTTTTACTTTTATGTACAATAATCACATCGTCAGAAGATTGGGACTTTCTTTTTTCACTTATCACTTTACTTTTCTTGTTATGACGATTTTAATGCCACAAAATTTCTTTAAAACAATCCATTAAAGAAGTGAAAATCAGAACCTTCAGCTTCACTTTCCCCACTACGTGAATTATCCTTCAGCAGAAGAGTCAGGAGCTAAATTTCATGCATTTCTTCCATGCCTCAACGACCATATTTTTTTTACTGATTCATCTGATCATGTTGAAAAATAAGCTTGAATCGCAGATCTAAGAAAGTAGGTACACACACAAATATTTATCACATAGAAACTTAGAAAATCTTTTTCTACTGATTTCTTAAAAGCTCTCTGCAACGAGTGTAATTATTCCACTGAAGCTGTTGCTTATTGCCTTTTTAAAAATAGATTTATTGCTAAAATGGAAAGGGATCACTTGGGCGACTGTTACTTCACGTTTACTGCTTGTTTTAGTGATGTTGTCAAATGGCTAAAGTAAATGGAATAATTTTGCCACTGAAAATCAGTCAATATCTTTCTGATTGCATTCAGCACCGTATATGGATAGGGAAACGTTTTGTTCAAACAATCTTTTAAAGCATATCATAAGTTCTGGTTCCAGCGAGTAGAAACGTCTTTGAATTAATTTATTCTGTTTGACATTCAGCTGCATCTGTAAAGTTTGAAGCTTTGCAGCTGCCGTTGCTGAAATGGTGAAAATGAGAAGATGTGCTTCTGCAAGTAAAATAAATATCTTTAACAGACTTCTGACATGATATAATTTGAATCGTGAATGCATAGTCGCAACATGTGAATAAACCATGAAATTGATAGCAAGCCACTCTCCCTTATACCAGCCACCATGTTTGGTCCATTATCTCGGTATCACTAAATTGATTCATTTTGTTGGAATATTATAAAATGTAAAAGGCCCTTAAGGATCTGACAAATGACAAAGATTTCGCCCATATTGGCTACAAAACTTGGCTATATTTTATTTTTTTGGAAAATTAAGTTTCTAAAATTTCAATTGTAAAATTGAAAATAACTTCCTTATGTTGACGTCATTTTTTGTTTATAAAGCTCAATATTCGGCCCGAATAGGTCGGCAAAAAGCCGAATACCGAATATTCGGGTATTTTGGCCGAATAGCCGAATACCGAATACTTACCGAATATTCGGCACATCCCTAATATATATATATAATATATATATATAATATATATATATATATATATATAATATATATAATTATAATAATATATATATAATATATTATATATATATATAATAATATATTATTATATTCTTTAAATCTTACTTAAATAATAATGTGGGGATAGTTCTCCAATTAATATATATATATATATAATATATAATATATAATATATATATATATATATTATATATATATATATATATATATATAATATATATAATAGTATATAGTATATATATATATTATAATATATAATATATAGAATATATATATATAATATAGATATAGATATAATATTATATATTATATATATTATATAAGAATATATTATAGTATATATATATATATAATATAATATATATATATATATATAGTAACATTGGACGTAGTGGCTTGCTGTATCTAACAAAAAAATAAAAATTGGACCTACCATTAAAACTCCCAATTACTTAAGAAAAAAAAAGTGGGGGGAGATTTAAATAGATGTGAAAAGGCAAAAGAAACAATTTCTATCATCAACTCAAACACAAAGTTTTAAACATTAACTCTGACAAAGAGTTTTAACAAGGGGTTCAAAATATTAAAACTTAAGATCTCAGGCCACCCATGGAGGGCATAAATTCATGGCAAATGGACATGACTAAAAATTTGAGTTATAACATATCTCATCTTAAAAACTGACAATATTAAATTCCAGGAAGCTTCAAATATGTGAAAATATAATTCAAATACTCCAACTTATATAGAAAAATTTTCATACTTATTTGGAATTACACAACAATCAAAATAAAATTCAAAATGAAACTCAAAATCTTTAAGCATTATTAAAATGCTAAAAGATTTTGACATCGTAATAAAGCATATTCATAAACCATTTTAGAATACCAAATATTGTGATAATGAATCAGGTTTGTGTGGGGAGAGTCATGAGTTTGATTCCTAGATTCCCCTCTTAAATTAAGGGCAAAAGACCATAAGCTGTGTATCTTAAATGAAGAAATTATCTATAGGCCATAACAATTTGAAGTGAACTCTAATGTGCTGGGAGGGACAGAGGTGTCCAAGATGTCCACTTACCTTTGTCGTAGACCTTCCTTAATCCTTTCCCACAGCCTCATTTATTACCTGTTTGATACTAGACATAAGAAGTACCTAAAGAAAAGAAAAAAAAAGCCAATTTATTATTAGATACTGCATATAAAAATTTACAAAAAATTAAAAATTTAAAGTTTATACTTTTAAATTTACACATTTTAAAAAAGATCTTGAAAAAATTGCTGAAGCAATTTAAAAATCTATGCACTGTACTTATGAGAATCAATAATTAATTTATTAAAGGTTACAGTGCTTAGAGAGGATATAATTATATATATAATATAATAATATAATATATATATATATATATATATATATATATATATATATATAATATATTATAGGCCTGTAGGAGGGGGTATGTATTATACTATATTATTATAATATTATAATTATATATATATATAATATATATATATATTTTAAGTATTACAGAAAGTCTGATGAAGCAAGAACAGCACTTCTGTATAGGCTTATAACTAAAATACCCAAAATATAAAAGTTCTACTATAAAAAGTAATACAGATACGCTGAATTCCAAGATTCATATGGAAATAATAAATACTACAATATTAATTTTAATTTGTAAACTAAATAAATATAAAAATACCAATTTTTAAATAAGACTATCTTAATTAAACACTTTTAAACATTCGTCTTTCTCTGTGTTCATACTAGGATAGCAACAATAAATTTTAAAAGTTTTAGGCAAATATTTGAACCAGTGAATAATTTCATAGTTATTAATAATACGAATTCAGTGAAGTTTAATTAACTGGTACAGTAAGCATTCAAAGGTAAAATAAGTGCACAGTCATAAGATCCACGATGAAAAGGATACTATAATAAAACTAATAAATATAGGCCATTAGAACATTAGAAATAGAGACAGTAAGAAGCCAAATGGGCCTATTGACTCGATAGAACTAATCACCAAACGTGCTCATGCAAATCCACAAAGCCCTCTATGGCTTATCATTAACTTACATAGCATACACAAAGAATACAACTAAAACAAAAAAGAACTATAGCTAAAGTGCATGCTACCCACACTACTTAGCTTTAATAACTTTTGTTATAGCTATATATAGTCATAACACGCAGTTTAACCTTAATAACTACTGTAAGAAAAAATGTCAATTTAGCTTAGTCAAAATATACTATATGATAATATATATACTAGTTCTAAATGTATATAGAAAACTAGTTACAGAAATGCCAAAAAAAAATATATATATATGTTTCTAAATTTACTTACAACTCAAAAAAAATTAAACTAATATATTAATGAATTAAATAATTAACTATTATTATATTAACTATTAATCAATATTTTTGGACTACTGATTAATAAATTAATAATTGTAGAGCTAAGCTCAGTATGTTGAAAAAATTATATATTTTTTTAATAAAGTTTTTTTATTTTTCCTTTCCATGCACATACCTAATTCTAAGGTTATCATAATTATTCAGTATACACAGATTTACTCTGTGTATATTTAACAAAATTTATAACCTGAACTAACATGGCCTAAACTGAAATATTCATTAATTAATTCATTAAGCATCTAAAATATATATAAATACTCATAAATTAGTAATAAAATATATAAAATAATGGTCACTATATATTGTACTATAATGTTACTAGGGTTGTGGGAGAAAATAAAAACGGGTTTTTTTAATGTTTTTTTTTTTTGAAAAAAAAAAAAATACGTTTTTTTTTAAAAACAATGTTTTTTTTTTGTTTTTTTTTTTAAAGTTACCTCTTTTTATGTATTATTAACAGATGTCTTTAAATATACATAGGACCAATAACACCTTCTAGGCCTTAAAGTATTGACTATTAATACAGACTTTTATATATATAATATTATATTATATATATATATATATATATATATATATATATAATATATATATAATATAGATATATATATATATTATAATATATATATATATACTATATAATATATATGATCAAAAAAAGGATGGTATAACAGTGGTTTTGGAGGGTGACAGGAGAAAATGAGATGGTAGGAAGGTGATTGATTTTAGTGAGGGGGAGAGGTATGTGTGTAAAGAATACTTCTTTAAAACACAAGAGTATCCATAAGTTTATACTAGAGTTGGTTGTAGGTAGAGATGGTATCGAAGTGAAAAGTATGATTTGATTTTGTGTTGGTGAAAGGAAGGAGATGTTTGAAGTATGTATTGGATGTTTAAATCAGTGAGGGGTTTAGGAATGGATTATCGGATCATTAATTTTATGTTGTCTTATGTAAAATTAAGTTAGTGGGACTTGGAGTGAGAGGAAGGTGATCGAAGGAAGTGGGTTAAAATTGAAGATGAGAAGTTTAGTGAACAGGGGTTATAAGGATAAGTATGTAAAAGCGCTCGCAAGTAAATCAGTTGAATGTGAAACAAGTTGAAACATGAATAAATCGGGAAGCAAATGAAGGAGCCAAGTGTAGCAGTGCAAAAGAAGTATGTGTGTGTGCTAAAAGTAGGAAGTAAGAATGATTACAGTGGTGGTGGGATGAAGAGTGATGCAAGCGGTTTGAAAGTAAAAAAAGAAGCGTGGTTGAATGTACTAAAAGCAAGAAATGAAGTTTTCAAAAGAAAGATGCTTGGAATTTGATATAAGGAGGAAAAAAGGAATGATAAAAGATGCAACGTAAGAGAAAAGAAGAGGTAAATGAACAGTTTGGAAGGAGGATGAAAAAGGACTTACAAGAGAATAGGAAGCCTTCTGGAAGGAAGCGCGAAAGGTTAGAATTAGAATAAGGGGAACCTGCTTAGAATAATGAAGAGGAATGGTGCTTTTTGTAACGATTGAAATGGATGTGAGTGGAGTGTGGAAAGGCACTTTGAAAATCTGTATAATATTGCAGTAATGATGAGGTGATAATGACTGTGTGTGGGTTGATGGTACAAGAAGGAATAGGTATTTGGGGGATGAGGTTATTAGCAAAGAGAGGGAAATGGGTAGAGTGAGAAAGTTTGAAGAATGGTAAAATCTGCAGGTATAGATGAAATTATGGTGAAATGATCAAGAACGGCAGCAGATGGTATTGATTGAGTCTTGAAGCTTATGTAAAAAAGCATTTGATTGGACGTTATTAGTTTCAAAGGGATTGGAGGAGAGCAGTAATAGTACCTTTATATAAGGGTAAGGGAGATAAAGGGAACTGTAGAAATTATAAGGTAATTTAGTTTTTTTGAAAAGTGTTGTAGGGAAGATATATGGCTTGTATTTTGGTTGAGAGCGCCGAGTGAGCTGAAGGTATCTGATTGGTGAAGAACAAAGGTGCGTTTAGGAGTAGTAGAGGATGTGGGATCAAATCTTTACATTGAAGCAAATGATAGAAAAATAAGAGAGAGAAAGAATTAAATAAAATGTTTGATGGATTTGCAACAGGGGTATGATAGGATTAATAGGAAGTTCTATGGCAGGTGTTAGTGATATTATAGTGTTGGTTATAGGCTTCTGAATGGAATCAAGAAGTATGATTATGACGATAGTGAGGCGTGTGTAAGAATAAAGTGGTGTCAAAAAGGATTGGTTAGTATTAATTAGCGGAGTGATGCAGTCGTTGTTGTTATGTGCTCGCTTAGTATTCAATTTGTATATGGATGGGTATGAAAGAATGATAGTGCGTGGGTTGCCAGTGACTGAAAGTCGTAAAGAATAACATGTGTAGAATGATGGATGTACAGTAGAGGTTGCCACATACCTACATTATATGCGGCTGATGATTTGGTTTATGCTGTGGCCGATCTGAAGAGGTTTGAGAGGATTGGTAGAGAGATTTGGTAGATAGATAGGGTGTGTAAAAAGGAGGGTTTTGAAAGTAACGTAGATAAGAGTTAGGGTATGGTTGTGAGTGAGGACAGTCCCTCAGTGTTAAGTTATGTGTAGAGGTGGTGAGCAATATGGAATTCGAGATATATTGATTTCAATCAATTCCATATTAATGGGTATATTTGGTATGGATAACATGTGGAACGGCATGAATGCAGAAGTTTATAGTAGCACAGTAGTGTAATGGCAGGAAGGTGGCTGTCTGCAATTAAACAGTTGCATGTATATGATAAACGGGAACAAGGTTCTTTACGTGCCGCTAGAGCGTCTACGTAATGAGGGTATGCTGTTATACTCTATGTATTTGCGATTACTATATAGAGTGAGACATATGGTACTAGGAATAAGAATATAAATCTAAAGTTCAATGTGTATCAGTAACGAGACAATCTTAGGCGCATGCTAGGTGTGAGAAGAATTGAATAAAATGAGGACATGAACCTTGATTGAGGAGAGTATACATACATACCATACCATACATACATATGTGTGGTGTGAAGGAAAAGGGTAAATGAGAACAAAAATTAGGATTATGTATAGAGATGGTATATTTACGTTTTCATAACTCGAAAGGTCCAACATGAATGATAGTCGGTTCTTAGACAGAGACTGTATATAAGTGCGCGAAGTGTGTTAGAAAACTACCGAACCGGCTGGAGAGACTCGTAAAAAAACATAGTAGATTGAGTCAGAGTCAAACGAATGTCTGTAGGAGACCGGGTAAATGTGAGAGCGTATTGGCAGAGGACGAGAATAAAGGTTGCATAAATAAGAGAGAATGGCGAGGTTTTGTGATTGGGTATGGTTGTGGCACCTGGGTCAAAAGATGAACCCTTACACTGACATACCATAGTTAGGGTCTGTAACTATCCCGTGAAGCTATATAGGTAAGTATTTTAAGACTTCTCGACGAGTCTTACTATTAATGGACACAGAGGGAGGTTATAGGCTGGGCTTTCGGGCCCACTGGGTCAAGGATGAACCCGTACACTTGGACACTTTACCATTAGTGCAGATGGGTTCCTGTCGCAGTCCCGTGAAGCTATAATTTTTAGGTAGATTTTCTGACTGCGACGCGTCCTTACTAATTAATGGAAACAGTAGGGGTAAGGTGGGCTTTCTTTTCGACGTTTGTACAAGATTCTGTTTCGCTGCTTCTTTTCTTGCATGCTATTTGTACGCACCTTACCATCCAGTCTTGGAGAGATAAAAAGGTAGATGAAGAATATATCAATTATTTATACGCCTTTATTACGTATAAATTTGTAATTTATCTCTATATGTAATTATATTATATATTTTTTCGATATATAATATAGATAAGATATATTATAATATATTAATGTTATATATATATACTATTACACTTATAATAATTAAATAATAATCACATATAGGTGATATTGTAAATATATTCTAATACGGCTTCCTAGAGCATTTCAATCTAATAAACCTTTTATATAGTACTAAACTCTACTTTCAAATAGTATATTTATACAATCATTTTACATATTGATTTACACTGATTTCATATGAGCATCTAAATACCCTTAAAGACTTTGATATATATGAAAAAATGAAGCTAATTTTAAAAAAAACAAAAAATAAATAAAAATATATTTTTGCATTTCGGAATTTTTAAAAAATAATTCGTTTTTTTTTTGTTAAAAAATTAATTTGAAGCCGTGCGTTTTTTTGTTTAATCCCAACCCTATAGTTATAATATATTAAATAAGTATTGTTTATATATATATATATATATATATATTATATATAAATATATATATATAATATTATTATAAAACGTTAATAAAAAATATAGTATATATATTTAAAACTAAGATTTATGTGTCAGCGAGAGAGTGCATAACAACCTTATTGAAAAATCAATATCGTAAAATATAAAAATTTATTATAATAATTCAGCATAACTCAGATACATTTCTTGGTTGGGTTGATAAGTGGCAAGCTAATTTCAATAACAAAAAGTGTAAGGTTCTTCACCTAGGATACATAAATAAAAGTTTTAGTAGTTTATGAGGGTGCTTCACCGGCTAAAGTCTAATAAACCTTAGATAAACATTAGGTGTGAATTATAAGCAGTAATTTGAAGGTAGCTAATTAGTCTTTATCAAAGCAGCAGAGAGAGAGTAAAAGCTAATAAGATACCAGGAATGAGACATTAAAAATGCTGTTTACAAGGAATATCACTCACATTATGCTAGGCCTAGTATTTAGATATTGTTGCATAGTCTATAGGACCGCTTATTTAAGGTATAAGACTTAGGATATGCTAGAGGAGAGAGATAATAACATAGAAGCAACAAGGATTTATTTATCTGCGGTTGAGAGGGGTACAAGAAGCTATGAGAAAAGGCTGGTTTAGGAATGTTTTCTGTAGATAAAAGATTTCTTAGAGAGGACATGATACAAGATCTACAAAAGTAAATAATCATATACATCTATTGATAATATGAGAGAGCGCAATTAAATTCTTCATATAACCATACACGAGACACAGGGGCACAATAGAAATCTCAAGAGGCATGACATCTATGAGATATACGAAAGCATTCAATCAGTAATTGGGTTGTTAATTTAACTTTTGGAATGGTTTATTGCAGGAGATTATTGAGCAACTCATCTAAATGTAATATTTAAAGAAAAGGATTCAAATAAAACATGGATGATTTAGAGTGATAACAATCTAGTTTTGAGAATTAAATCCAAAATAAAAGATTTTCACTCTCACAATAATTATTAAGGTTAAACTACATGTTACAACTATGACAAGAGCTAATCATTAAAAATGTTAGATCGCTTAGGCATATATTATAACTATGAATTTTTTTCTTTAGTTGGTAGACTTAGTAATTAATATAATATGACACTAATTACGAATCCCTAAGGGGTACTATATAATAGATTTACAGTATAACAAGTTTGGCAAATTCACCTCATTTAATGGAAGGGTAATGTAGACCAGCTCTTGATAAGTCCCCATGTGATAATATCTTACAATGTCTCTAAAATATCTATAGCCTTGTTCTTACCTGAAATTGACTCAATACCAATATATTTAAACAACCTGTAGAGGCCCGTAAACCTAAATACAGAATTTAATATAGTCTAAAGATCACAAAAAAAATCAACCATTCATGTCAATCCAAAAATAAGCTATTGAATGATCAAAACTATACACGTCTCTGAACTTTTGTATAAAGTACATATCTGAGCCACAAAGCCAATTTAGCCTAGGCTAATACAATATTTTCTCACTCTAATTTCTCGTTCAATTAGATTATAGTAAAAGTATCTGGTGCACTAATTGTCCCTAGTAGAAACATTCCCCTCTCATTTCATTATATTGATAGTACAAGTATAGGCAAAAGGTTTTCCAAAGACTGCCCAAAACATTTACAATTTAGGAGTCACTATCCAGTCTCGTATAGACAACTGATTAATCACACGCATAAAGCACTATAAATTATGTAGTAACTTGTCTCCAATTTACGGACATTATTCTACTTTTATAAAAAATCCATTATGATATTTAGACCTACTTTTCTGAATTGCGAGTTATTTTTTATTTTTGTTTCTTTAAACATTAGTTTTTAATTATTTTAAAAAATTATTTATTGTTTTATTTGCTTTTAAGAATTTGTTTTTACTAAAAATTGTATTCTATGGTCCAAATCAATATTGAAATTAAGGGTTTGAGCGTTAAACAGCTTAAGCTATTTCCAAAATGATAGTTAAAAAATAGTACAAAATGCCTTATACAATAAAACTTTACTTTAATTACAAGATAAACTACCGCATAAAACGGACTGTCATTTGGCTAGTTCGAGTCATTATTTTAATGAGGGTTTTTAGTTTATTATGCTAACGGATGGAATATATCTTTACTACAATACTGAAAAAGATTGAATAAAAAAAAAAATTCATAAATTTATACCTCCTTGTCATTAATTTTATTTTACAGGTAGGCTGAGTACAACTATCAACCTAGGTCCCTAATGTTTATTTTCATTTTCACCATAAAAATATTGCCATTTTTGGAGATATTTTACGCTTTCTATCTTTCCAATACTTTCATCTAAATTTAAAGCGACAAAGCTCTTTTAATTTTGTACATGAAATAATAATGCTCTTGGTGTAAAATATGTAAAAAGAAAATATTTGTTAATGAAATGATATTTTCCATTATGAGTTTTATATATATATATATATATAATATATATATATATATATATATATATATATTTTTTTATGTTTTATATATATATATATATATATATATATATATATATATATATATATATATATATATATATATATATATATATATTATATATATATATATATATATATATATATAATATATATAATATTATATTATTATATTATATATATATATATATATAATATATATATATCTATATATATTATATTATATATATATAATATGATATATTATATATATATATATATATATATATATATATATATATATATATATATATCAGTGTGTGTTCTCTCTTCTCTGTATGCGTAATTTTACGTTTTTTTTTCTTTCCACCTCAATCAGCTGTACGTAATCAAATGCCTGAATTTCATTATTTGCCAAAAATCTCAAATTTGGCAACACTATCGAGTTTTGGCACTCATATGACTACTTTCAATTTTATATGCCTTCATTAATGATTGGTAGTATGTGTTGATTTTGGCATTTATTATATTGCCATTCCCATATTGCAACAGTTTAATCCTTCATGGATAATGATGTGTGATAAGCATCAACCATTCCAAACCATAATTGGCCATATTTTTTCAGTTAATCTCTGTTATCCGTTACTGATCAGGGAATATTTTGCTGACTTTTTTTTCAATATTATCTACCATAGTATAAGTATAAATGCCATATGAATCTACTTAAAGGACAATTTTTATTTTATTTTAAATATTCTTGTGTCTGAGACTCTGAGTACTTCATATATTGAATATTCACCCAAACAGATATTTTTCAATGTTGTCTCCAACTGGAAACTATCATCTACATAAGAACATATATACCGCTGTCCAAGGTCAATTAATCATTTACAAATGGTACATGATGTCTAAAATCTAAATCAACAAATTAATTATTTTTGATAATGAGGCAGGGAGACGAGTAATATTTGGAACCATTTTATTATCCCAATTGCCTTAATAAAATTTCTAAAATTCCAGTAGAAGAAAATCAAGAGATTATTATTATTATTATTATTATTATTATTATTATTATTATTATTATTATTATTATTATTATTATTATTATTATTATTATTATTATTATTATTATTATTATTATTATTATTATTATTATTATTATTATTATTATTATTATTATTATTATTATTATTATTATACCTTAATTAATGTTTCATTGTTGACTTTTATTTCTGATATTTAAAAGTGTCAAAAAAAATCATCTTACTTGGAAATTTTGAATATTATTAAAGGAGATTGAAATATATCTATTTATAAAGAAAAATCTAAAAAAAAAAGTACTTAAGAAAAGAAAGAGTATTTATAAGTACTTATTGTTAGATATTCGATTTTTTTAATGGAAAAGTTAGAACAATAGGGAAGGAAACTAGTCTGGGATGTTGACAGATAAAAATATTTTGAGGAAATGAAAATTACCCCTTTGTTATCCTATCAGGAAATAAAAGTTTCGCAAAATTTTACCAAAAAATACAGATAAAAAATCGTATTTTTTTCATGACAATCTTCACTTTAATTTGTTTAATATTTATTCGATTCTTATGAAATATTCAGGATATAAATAATTCAATGAGATACACAAGTTTTATTTATGGTAAGTTCCTGTATACACAACCGTTTGACCTATACACGTTCATACCAACCATTTTCAAAACTAGCGAAAGTACCCTTTGTCGAAATTACCCTAAATTTAATTAAATTTAAATTCCATTCAAAAGCTTACCACCAACACCATATATCACTAACACCTGCCATAGAGCTTTCATATTAATCCTATCATACGCCTGTTGCAAATCCATAAAACCTAAATACAATTTATTCTTCTTCTCTCTCGTTTTCTCAATCATTTTTTTCAATGTAAAGATTTGATCCACACATCCTCTACCACTTCTAAACGCACCTTGTTCTTCACCAATCAGTCCTTCAGTTTCACTTCGATGCACTCTTTTCGACCAAGATACCGCAATATCTTCCCAAAAGCAATAATTCAATAAACTTATTCCCTTATAATTTCTACAGTCCCCTTATCTCCCTTACCCTATTACTGCTCTCCTACAATCCCTTGGAACTATACCCCCATAAACGCTTTATTACACAACTTCCAAATCCAATCGATCACCATCTCGCTCCCGTTCTTGATCATTTCACCAGTAATTTCATCTATACCTGCAGATATATATATAATATATATATATATATTATATATATATATATATATATATATAAATATATATATATATATATATATATATAGTATATATATACATAATATATATATATATATATAATATATATATATATATATATATATACAATCGATTCCTTTTAAGTATCGCTTTCGCTTTCTGCGAAGCAAGGGTTGTCCAAGCATCGTACCGCAAAACCATACCGTACTGCACTGCACCACACCTTAATATTTTTACAACCTCACTGCACAAGGAGACTGAAATATTGTGTCGCACCGCATCAAAATGAGCGCACCACGCACCTGCACAGCACCGAACCCGTGCGTTCGCCGACCCTATGCTATAAAGTTTAGAAATAAGTACAGTTTTGGCAATAGTATCGCCGCTACTTTTTTTGCGGTACTCTTAGCGATAATAATAGCGATACTTTTGAAATGAAGAAAATTCTTTTTTTTGACAGATAGATAGAGATAGATAGATAGATAGATAGATAGATAGATAGATAGATAGATAGATAGATAGATAGATAGATAGATAGATGTTCGTATAACACTCTTATAATAAAACAATTTTTAATTAATTTTCCTATTTATCACTAGTACTGAGTTGCCAAAATTTTAACAAACGATTATCTGCTTTGTCATAAGTTTTAGCTACCGGTTCTCTTCCCTATTTAGCAAACAAGAGAAAGTTAACTACCTACCGGTTTGCTTTGCTGAAATTTTTTAACTATCGGTTCACCTAACGATAACGATAGCGATAACGATAACTGATAACGAACCGGTTCAACCTCACCACTGTTTATCACTTCAAAAATGTAAATTTTTTTTAATGATTTTACGATGATATCAGGACCTTCTTATTTTATATTTTGAGTATTATAATATTAAGAACATCACACATGTTTTTATATATACTTGTAATCAGTTGTCAGATGCCAAAATTTTAACAACCGGTTTTTTGCTTAGTCATTAAATGTCAATTGGTGTTTCGTTTTCATGTTTAATCAATATAAATAAAAAAGTTAGATACCGGTACACTGAAAATATATTTTAATTACCGGTTCGAATGAACGAACCGGCTCCTAATCACCACTGCTTGTAATTGAGTAATTTTGTGGTGTTTGTAATATAAAATTGTGATATTGAAAAAGCAAATAATCACAGTTTGTGTTTAAAAAAATATTTTCCGGGGTAAATACAGCTGTGTATGGATAAAGGTTTTACTCCGATATTTGTTATATATATATATATATTATATATATATATATAATATATATATATAATATATATAGTTATATATATAATAATAATATATATAATATATACTATATATAATATTATATATATATATATATTATATATGTATATATATATATATATATATATAATATATATAATGATATATATAATAATATATTATATATATATATATATATATTATATATATATATATATATATATAATATATTATATATATATATATATATATATATATATAGATAAAATTTTTTTAGAAATATTATTTATATATATATATATATATATATATATATATATATATATAATATATATATATATAATATATATATAATATATATATATATAGTTAAAGATATATTGGCTGCCAAGAAAATTTTATATTGCCCGATATTACCCCTTCCATCCGATCGAAAAATAAAAGATAGTTCTATTTTTTTGAAACAATAAAAAATAATAAATAAAAATAAATAAAATAATAATAATTAATAAATTAATAAATAAATTAATAAATAAATAAATAAATTAATAAATAAATAAATAAATTAAATAATTAAATTAAATATAAATAATAAATTAAATAAATAAACAAATAATAAATAAAAATAAAAAATAAATAAAAATAAATAAATATATTAAATAATATAATAAATATAATAAATAAATAAATAAAATATAACCAAATAAATAAAATATATATATATATATATATATATATATTTAAAGAATATATATTATATATATATATATAGTATATATATATATCTATATATTTAATATATATATACGATATATATAAATATATATTTTTATATAATATATATTATATAGTTAGTTATAAATTATAAGCCGTAATATGGCCCGCGCACCGCAACAGCACAGCACAGCACCGCACCGCCAATCATTTTTTTTCGGACCGCGATTCCTTATATGTTCTATGCGTCATTTCACAACCCATAGGGGTGATGTAACTCGTCCGTCGACAGGTACGTAGCCATGCACCCAAGGGGGGGTGTTGCCCCAAAACCTGAGATATTTGACGTAGAAGGCTGAAACTTGGCATAAGCCGCTTTTTAAAAAAAAAAATTTTTATTGTGTTTTTGATTTTTATATTTTTTTTTCTTTTTTTCTTTTTTTTTTTTTTTTTTTTTTTTTTTTTTTTTTTTTTTTTTTTTTTTTTTATTTTTTTTTTTTTTTTTTTTTTGTTTTTTTTATTTTTATTATTATTATTATTATCTATTATTATTATTATTATTATTATTATTATCATTTTTGAGTAATTATTAATTATTATTATTATTATTATTTTTTATTATTATTATTATTATTATTATTATTATTATTATTATTATTATTATTATTATTATTATTATTATTATTATTATTATTATTATTGCGCTGCACCGCACCAACCAACACCTGGTAACGGATAGAGTTTACAGCATGGTATCTCTCTCAAACTTAACACCCCCATAGGGGGTGACGTAACCTCGTCGTAGACGAGGTTACGTTGCCATGCACCCCCCCAAAGGGGGTGCTGGCCCTAAAAATGGGAAACGATCGTAGAAGTCTGAAATCTGGAGAAAGGATTCGGAGTCGGAGTCGGAGTCAGAGAAGGAAAGAGTCGGAGAAGGAGTCTGAGTCAGAGGAGTCGGAGTTGACATCGGCACCGGTGCTGGAGCCGGTGCGGTGCTGAGTTAATAAATATTCGTTTAGTCCCATTTCGGTATCAAAATATATGTTTATAAGATCGTAGAACCCGAATATGAGGGTTGTAAGTTCGTAAAGGGTGTCAGGTGGACCCCCGGAAGGGGGTTCCCCGAAGAAATGCATGGAACACAAAAACAGAAGAAGATGGAGGAAGGAAGAAGGAAGAAGGATAGAGGAAAGAGTCTGAGAAGGAGACAGAGTTGGCACCGACACCAGTGCTGGAGCCGGTGCGGTGCTGAGATAGTAAACATTCGTTTAGCATCAGACTGACATTTCTATTTTCAAATCTCGTTTTCTTTTTATAAACGTCAACTAAAATATATTGTATGTTATTTTATTTTATAATTTTCATTTTACATTTATTCTTTGTGTTTTATTTTTTTAATTTATTTTCAAATTTTTATTAATTTTTTTTATTTAATTTAATTTATTTTGTTTAAAAAATATAATTTTTACTAAAATTTTTAAGCTTTTCATGTTTATATCTTAAAAATTTGCGTTTTTACACACCCTAAAGCAGTAAATCAGTAAATCAGTAAATCAAACCACCAAACCTACCCTCCCCACCCCACCCGTGATCTATTGATCTATTGATTCATGTCATATTTTGTATAACATAACACAAAACTTTTATTCTTTTTATGCTTATAACTTAATTTTTTTAACATTTTACATACCCTAAAGCAGTAAATCAGTTAAATCAGTTAATCAAACCACCCAACCTACCCTCCCCCACCCCACCCGTGATCTATTGATCTATTGATTCATGTCATATTTTGTATAACATAGCACAAAACTTTTATTCTTTTTATGCTTATAACTTATTTTTTATGCATTTTACATACCCTAAAGCAGTAAATCAGTAATTCAGTAAATCAAACTACCAACCTACCCTCCTCACCCCGCCCGTGATCTATTGATCTATTGATCTATTGATCTATTGATCTATTGATCTATTGATTCAAGTCATATTTTGTATAACATAACACAAAACTTTTATTCTTTTTATGTTTATAACTTAAAAAAAATTGTATTTTTACACACCCTAAAGCAGTAAATCAGTAAATCAGTAAATCAAACTGCCCTCCCCACCACCCTCCTACCCATCCATGATCTATTGACTCTATTGATCTTTTGATTCAAGTCATATTTTTTACTAAAATTGTCATGTTTTACATACCCTAAAGCAGTAAATCAGTAAATCAGTAATCAAACTGCCCTCCCCACCAATCTCCCTCCCCTCCAGGATCTATTGATCTATTGATCTATTGATCGCTCTACACATTAACCTCCTCCTTACAATAACCATCAATGCCCAAACTATTTCTTGCAGCCTCAAACCCACACAACAATTCAATATCCTGCTTCATTACTGTCAATGTTATGCAAATTTTCGAAGTTTTCCCACCACACTCTAGTCACATTCATCAGTTACGAAAGCACCATCCTATTCATTATTCTATGCAGATTCCCCTTATTCCTTTTACATAATATCATATATATATATATATATAATATATATATATTTATTATATATATATATATATATATTATATATATATATATATATATATATTATATAATAATATATATATATATATATATATATATATATATTATAAAGATATTTTTTAGCTTGACTCGGGGTGGTCAATTTGGCTATCTTCAAAGAAGTCGAACAAATGTAACGGACTAAAAAGTAACGGAGAAAAAATAACGGAACTTATTCGGAGCGTTACATGAAATAAAAAGTAACGAGTCCGTTACTCCGTTACTGAAAAAACTAATTCCGTTAGTAACGGAGTAACGAAGTAACGGATCGATGCCCACCTCTGTAAATATATAAAAATATATATATATTATATATATATATATATATATATATATATATATATTATATATATATTATAT
>JABUQX010017930.1:62500-65000 GCA_015478945.1 Trachelipus rathkii
GTGAAGGAAAAGAAGCTAAATTGCCATTTGACCCTTCAAAACTTTATTACCGACATTTACCGAATGGTGATAAAATTCACAGAAAATGATTATCATATTCGATTCGGCTCAACAGAGTGTACTGCTCCAGCTGTATGGCTTTTGGAGGTAAAGATAATAGAGATTCTACATTTCAAGGAAAGATATATGAAAGACTTTTATAAATAACAGTAGTCAATGATTCATCTGGATTGGCTTTGTACAAGCTTATAAAATCAGAATTAGCCAAGTGTGGCATTGCAACATCAAATATTATTGCTTGTTCATTTGACGGAGCTAACAATATGAAAGGTTGTTATAACGGTTTACTTACAACGATCAGAGCTAGTTCAAAAAAGAAAATGAAGATCTTATTTACACTCACTGTATGGGACACGTGCTGAACTTGGTAGTAGCTGATTCAACAGTAACGTTGCTCCAAGCAGAAAACTTATTTGGATTGGTGGAAGGATCTGCTGGTTTTCTAAGCTTGTCTTATAAAAGAATGGCCGTATGGGAGAGGGAAACAAAAAGAAAACATATTGCACATGAAAAAATGCACAGGTTGCAAAAAATAGGAGCCACAAGTTGGTGGAGCAAACATAAAGCTCTTTCTTCAATTATCGATGAGGGATTTTTAAGAAGTGAGGAAAGTGTAAACGCAGAGAAACTATTCAATTTTATTACCGTTTTAAAAGAAATATCAAATGAAAGTTTTGACTGCAAATCTAAATTCATGGCAAGAAATTTAATCAGTCAATGCTCCAAATTTGAAAGCCTATTTATATCTATTGTTTTATTAGATTTATTTCTTGTTATATCTCCCATTTCAAAATATTTACAAAGTAAAACCATTGACTATTCTACAGCCCGGAACTTGGTAGAGAAGCTGCTTCAACAAGTAGGAGATAAAAGGAGTGATAAACACTTTCAGGCTCTGTATTCAAAACAAAATATTATGCAAGTACAGTTAATAGCAAATTAGAAGATAACAGTATTGATGTAGAAGTAGAATTAGATTTCAAGGAAAAAAGAACTTCAAAGAAAAGGTAAGCCTGGGAAAAATCAATAGATGAAGCTCCTGAATCTCAACTGCTCAAAACTATAAATTGATCTTTTTCAGTGTTTTAGGTTGTGCAGGACAAGTATCGAAGAAGATTTAGTCCAAACAAAAATTTTTTTAGAAGATTGTTCCTGGTTTAGACCCAAAGAAATTTAAATGAATCGTAGTGCTTGATAGTTTTTCCTACGGAAGTCCTTGTAGATTTATAACTTCGTAAAGTTGAAACGAGTCATTATTGATAGACTGAAACAGTTTCAGTTTATCATGTATGAAAAATTTTTTCAATGGCTGAAAAACTAACATTAAAAAAAAAACAAGACAATCTAAATGGAATCAGAAGAAATCCTGTGAATTTGGCGATGTATTATAGAATCTGAATTTGAAGAAGACGAAAATCTTTATGGTTACTGCTCTGACAATAAACAATGTTAACCTTTCTTAGTAACAATTGCTGTGTCTATGAACTCTCACAATCTGGATTGTTTTACCAACCTTATATGGTAAGCTTACAAGTTTTGTACTAAATCATACCTTGGTACCAAGTCACCTGTGAAAGGTATTTGCTAGCTTAAAATAGTTAAAGAATCGACCTTAGATCTACTTTAGCCAATTACCTTTGTTTAATCTTTTCATGAATGTAGAAAGAGGCTTATTTTATAACTTGGATAAAGATGTAAGAACTGGCCAAAAAGCTGTTAGATTAGTAAACAACCTTTCACTATCACATAACCTTTCTTAGTTTGCTGTGTCTGTACTCTGTACCAATTGGTATTGTAGAGCCATTTTTCTTTTGGTTATAAAATATATTCTACAATTTGTAAAAATTAAATTACAATTAAAGTGGACATTGTTTTTCTTTTCAATATGCTTGGTTTTTTATTACCGTTGTGTTGTGTCCCTTTTAATATTTACTGAGGTATTACAGTAGGATTTAGACTATTATGGCTTCAACAGTGTGATTTGGTTGCCTAAAACTAAAAATATTACTCAATCTCATTTTTAAGTAATAAACCACTCGTAATTAATTAGTATACTTATTTTTTCTAGCAGGGAACTAGTTTAGGTACGGTATATAAAAATATAATAAATATTTATTGTGAAAGTAAACTACATCAGAAAGAGCTTACTTTTTTACTCAACTATTTTCCAAGTGACAAAATAGGTACATGTGCTTTTTAAGCATGTAAGAATAATTTCCAAAAATTACATATTCTAATAATCTATTCCCTCTATTAGCCGAGGGCCCCCAAAGGAGCCAGTTCGGGCC
The DNA here is from genome assembly GCA_015478945.1 of Trachelipus rathkii. Taxonomy (NCBI): domain Eukaryota; kingdom Metazoa; phylum Arthropoda; class Malacostraca; order Isopoda; family Trachelipodidae; genus Trachelipus; species Trachelipus rathkii. The sequence continues at coordinate 64,849 of JABUQX010017930.1, forward strand.
TGATATATATATATATATATATAAATATATATATATATATATATATAAATATAATATATATATAATATATATATATATATATCTATATATATTATTATATATTATATATATATATATATATATTTATATATATATATATATATATATATAAA
>JABUQX010017930.1:67500-70000 GCA_015478945.1 Trachelipus rathkii
CTTTTACATTCACCAACGATTTAATTGCACCAGCCACCTTCCTGCCATTCACAACTTTCCTACTACACTCTGCATCATCCGTTCCCTTCTCATCCAACAAATACCCTAAATATTTAAACTCAGACACTTGTTCCAGCTGCTCATAATCTAACATAACTTCACACTGAGGGCTATCCTCACTCACAACCATAACCTTACTCTTATCTACGTTTACTTCAAATCCCTCCTTTTACACACCCTGCCAAATCTCTCTACCAATCTTCTCAAACTCTCTTCAGATTCGCCACAAAGAACCAAATCATCCGCATATAATAGGTAGGTACCCTCCACTCATCTCCATTCTCATTATTCAAACACCATTTTCCTGGCACCCCCACCTCTAACTCTTTCATAACCCCATCCATATATAAATTGAATAACCAAGGAGACATAACACAACCCTGTCTCACTCCGCTATTAATACTAAACCAATCACCTTTGACACCATTTATTCTTACACACGCCTTCACTATCCTCATACATATTTTGATTCCATTCAGAAGCCCTACCACAACCCATATTCACTAACATCTGCCAATATGATTTCCATATTAACCCTAAATCATCACCGCCTCTTGCAAATCCATAAAACCTAAATACAATTTATTCTTCTTCTCCCTCATTATATATATATATATATATATATATATATATATATATATATATATATATATATATAATTTAAATATATAATATATATATATATATATATATATATATATATATATATATATATATATATCAAGCTGGGCGCGCATATATTTTTTTTTTGTGCGCGCCTGCCTCCTGTGCGCCTATGCGCCGGACCTAGTGCGCTAGCCGCCTATGCCCTATATTTTTGATCACATCAATGCGCCTAGCCGCCTATGCGCCTATGCGCCTTTGCGCCTACGACTTTTCGCCGGCTGTGGATGTTCGCTAAATTTATTTGCAAAGTAAACTTTAGTGCGATAATAAAAGCATGCTTTTATAAGGAAGAAAAACACACTTATTAATTTTTGTAATTAAAACACCGTAAACTAATATCTACACGTCTTTTTCCTTGTGATCCATGTTTTCCCCCAGGAGGTTCAGCTCGAGCGCTGCAGAAGTTGAAAATCTTCAGAGCCGTAGTTGCCAATTTATTTGTAGTTAAGAAACTACAGACACAGATAATATATATATATATATATATATATATATATATATATATATATATATATATATATATATATATATATAATATATATATATATATATATATATATATATATATATATATATATATATATATATATATATTATATATATATATCATGTTTTACACTGTTTTTTAGAATGATACAAGTTTGCCATGCTTCTAAGTTCTAACCTTTAAGGGTAAAAAAAATGCTTCGTTCCTGTTCATAGGCGCGCTTTATAGGCGCACAGTTAATTTGGCGTGTGCGCCTTGCTAGTCCGCCTTTTTTAAAAATTGTTTGCGTCCTAGCGCCTTTGGCGCCTCCGAATTGATAGTGCGCCATGCGCATAGGCGCATGGCGCATCTTGGTGGCGCAACGCCAGCTCTGAATAATATATATATTATATATATTATTATATATATATAATATATAATATATTATATATATATATATATATTAATATATAAATATATATATATTAATGCCCCCCCCCTAGAAAAGGGTCATGCCCGTGCTTGGTGGTCACCTGTAAATATATAATATATTATATATATATAATTATATATATATATATGTTTTATATATATATATATCATATATATATATATATATTATATATATATATATATATATATATATAATCTATATATATATATATATTATATATATATTATATATATATTATATTGTCTCTGGGTCAGTCCAAATATTTCTATTTTGATGTTGTTTATACATTGTTGCAATTGGCGATGTGGGCCTCCATTTGAGTGCCCTGCCGTTCTTTGTAAAGTCCACACAACAAAAGTTACATTTCATGCGAGGGCCTTTACTAACTTTTATTTTAAAAAAAATACAGTTACACGACTTTTTCACGTGGCATTTCTAAATTTTGATCGAATTATGACAAAAATATTACTGAACGCTGAAACAGAGTAAGAAAACATTAATGAACACATAAAAAACAAAATTATATATATATTATAATATATATATATATATTATATATATTATATATATAATATATATTATAATAAATATATATATATATATCTATATTATATATTATTATATATATATAATATATATATATATATATATATATATATATGTGTGTGTGTGTGTGTGTGTGTGTGTGTGTGTGTGTGTGTGTGTGGCGCTATCTTTTTTTTTAACTTTTCATAGGTACCTCTTCTCTTTTCGGGATCATGAGGAAAACAATAGACTCTTATTTCAGTAGCGCAGCAGCAGGACCTAGTAAAAAACTGAAAGAGGAAACGCCGCAAACGTATCAATTTTCACAA
>JABUQX010017931.1:5000-12500 GCA_015478945.1 Trachelipus rathkii
CATTTCCGGAAATCTAAGATTTTTCCCTTATCTAGTTGGCATTTGAACGCCAGATCATCGACATTTCATAGTTAAATCAATTATATTATGGTACTAAGTCCTAAATTCCTCCTCACCCTAATCTCATCAACCATGACTTTCATCGTTAGTTAATATTAAGTCTAAATAGTGCATCGTGTCTTGTGGGTTCATAGACTTCTGGCTCAAAAAGTTTAATTTAATATACAATTTCTAAAACTGAACTACTATGGTCGTATTAGACAAGGAATTCCCATTGAATGCCAGGAAAATTAAATAACCCTTTAGATATACCTTTTTCTTACTTGTGTCATGCTGTCCTGTCAATTTCTTTCCATTTCCGCGTTCTTATTTCTTTGACTCTGGCCCAGGAGGTCTATAATGCCATATTTCTGATACTGATTTATTGTACATAAGCGATATCTACACAACCGATTCAATATTGATTTAGTTTAATTTAAAGTCAGTCATTAACTACAGATTGAATATTGCTTTTAATATAAAGCGCAACAACCCCCACCCTTCTTTCCTCTAACGCTGGTATAAATAAAGTGGAATAACGTCTATTTCATATTCCTGAACGGAGTCTCCATATAATTCTCATTAACCCATGCCTCAGTTATGCTAATAATGTCTAGTTCTCATTGATGGTATAACTAATCAGCTGATCTTTTTTATATTCATAAGGCTATGGAGCATTGTGGTGAAAAAGCATTTGATATTCGAAATACTGTTATTTTTATTGCTATCATCCTTATTTGACTGTAACAACACTAGTTTTATTTATCTCACGCACTATACAGTTAAACCATTGCTATTATTCGTATCCAGATTTGGCCCATCACCCCCAACTTTACCTAGGTTTTTTTGCTAAACAAGTCTCTAAACTGGTACTGAAAGCCCAACACCTTTACGACTCAAGTGAAACTCCATCTGCTGCAAAAGATCTTTTATCCATAAATTCTCTCCACAAATCCCAACAACCTAATATTTTCTGAAAAACAATTTCCTAAATCCTTTCATTAACACCTAAAGCCCTACTCCCCATTCCTGACCTGCACCTAACCTATGTAAAATCCCAGAAATCATGCAACTTCTTCTACTAGCTTTCATCTTCTGAATCAACCTCCTTTAATCTGCTATTAATTCTTCTGACCTTCTATGTCCTATATCATTTGTACCCACATGCACAATCACATCTGAATCAACATTTGTAGAATCAATCTCTCTATCTATCCTGGGACATCCACTGAAACAATCCCTCTGTCACCTGGATAATAACTTTCAATCGTTCTTTTTATTCTTATTTTGAAAGGTCCTATCTAGGTATTATTATTATTATTATTATTATTATTATTATTTTATTATTATTTATTGTATTATTATTATTAATTATTACTATTTTTATTTATTTTATTATTATTATTATTATTATTATTATTATTATTATTATTATTATTAATTTTATTATATAATTTGTATTCAAAATAATAATAGGATAATCAATAATAATAACTAATAATAATAATACATTAAATAGATTAATAATAATAATAATAATAATAATAATAATAATAATAATAATAATAATAATAATAATAATAATAATAATAATAATATTAATAATAATAATAATAATAATAATAATAATAATAATAATAATAATAATAATAATAATAATAATAATAATAAATAATAATAATAACGATAATACTACTACTACTACTACTACTACTACTACTACTAAAAAAAATAATAATAATCATTGGTATATATACACTTCACCAATCGTAATTATGGTTCATTAGCGTGTTCTGAATAAGTAAACTCAAATGTCATTTACTTAATATGGGCAATGCCCACATACCCGCCTACCTGCACCCCTTTTGGGTATGGAACACTTGAACTCTTGGCCAATTAGAAAGGTGGGAATGACGGATGGGTAAGCGTTATTTACAGAACAAATTCCACTTCTGTGTTCTGTGGGGATATTGATTTAGCTTATAAAAATGTTTTGTGTGTATATTACTAAATAGACAATAATAATAATAATAATAATAATAATATTAATAATAATAATAATAATAATAATAATAATAATAATAATAATAATAATAATAATAATAATAATAATAATAATACATCATCATCATCATCATCATCATCATCATCATCATCATCATCATCATCATCATCATCATCATTATTATTATTATTATTATTATTATTATTATTATTATTATTATTATTATTATTATTATTATTATTACTTATTATTTATTATTATTATCATTATCATTATTATTATTATTATTATTATTATTATTATTATTATTATTATTATTATTATTATTATTATTATTATTATTATTATTATTATTATTATTATTATTATTATTATAGCAGGAATTAGCCTATTGAGGAGCAAAGAATTGTAATGAAGACACTTTTCTTTGCTAAACCAAATAATAAGGATGACCTTCTATTAGGAGAAACGTCACCTCTAAGTGTTTGTACAAAGATCCCTTACATAAACATCAAAAGTCCTAAGAATAAAAGAACCTGTGTTGAGTGGCGGCCATTTTCTTTTTTTTTCTTTTTTGTATTCATTGTTTTATTTTATCTAGTCTTTTTCTTTCTTTCTTTTTTTTTTTTTTTTTTTTTTTTGATATAAAATCTATTCATAGACTTATTGTATTTAGCTCCTAATTTTATTTGGTGGGTTGAATGTAGTATTAATTAACTTCTTTTATTGTATGTGTTTGTTCTAAATGTAGTTTGGGGTAGGGGTGATTAGAACCCCCCCCCCCATTTTTGATGTTTTTGGGGGATCTTTTTAATTGAAATAATATTTCGTATCATTAGGTGTAAAATGTTCTTAAAAAGTTTGAGTTATGGGATATTGTGGACCTAGCTTTTTTTATTCAAAAGAATTTAAAAAAAATATATAAATTAAAATTGAAAAAAAAAATTCTTTTACACTACGCCCTTCTCTCTCTCTCTCTCTCTCTCTCTCTCTCTCTCTCTCTCTCTCTCTCTATATATATATATATATATATATATATATATATATATATATATATATATTATATATATATATATATATATATATATATATATATATATATAATATATATATATATATATATATATATATTATATATATATATTATATATATATATATTATAATATATAATATATATAAATATTTTTTGCCAAAGGAATGCTAATGCAGGCCTCGGAGAGGGCCGTGATCGCCGTAAACGACCTCCTCTTTCGGCGAAATGTATGAATCGTATGGGTACATGGAATGTTCGAGAATAAATGTTGAGGAGATGAGAGAGAGAGGTGATGGATGTAATTTTAGAAATGGCAAATTGAATTTGCTCGCTGTGACTTGAACAAAGAAAATGAAGGAAAATCGAAGAAGTTTGATTGGTGTGGTGTGGAAATGTGTGTGTGCTGGTGTGGGAATGAATGAGAGAGGAAGAGAAGGAGTTTCAATTTTGATGAGTGACCTGTGGGTATCGAGCCTATGGTAGACTTTGGAGTGTGTGAGTCCTAGAATTCTAATGGTTAAATTAAGTTGAAAAGGTCAAGGTAATGTGTGGTTGTGACGTATGGTCAATCTGAGGAAACGCTGAAGAGAGTACGATTTTTGGGGATTATCTGAATGATGTTCTGGAATGGGGGTGAGTAGGAGCTTCAGATTGATAGTTTTGGGGACCTGAATGGTTGGATAGGTGAATCAAAAAAGGATGGTTATAACAGGTGGTTTTGGGTGGCGGGAGAAAATGAAGAATGGTAGGAAAGGTGATTGATTTTCTGTGAAGAGCAGAGGTATGCTGTGTAGTAATCACTTTTCTTTAAAACACAAGAGTATCCATAAGGTATACTAGAGTTGGTGTAGGTAGAGATGGTATCGAAGTGAAAAGTATGATTGAATTTAGTGTTGGTGAAGAAGAGATGTTGAAGGAATGTGTTGGATGTTAAATCAGTTTAGGGGGTTTTGGAATGGGATTATCGGATCATTATGTTGTTTCTATGTAAAAATTCAAGTTAGTGGGTGGCTTGGATGGAAAAGAGGAAGGTGATACGGAAGGAATAGGGTAAAATTAAGAGTGAGAAGTTAAGTGAGCAAAGACAATAAGGCTAAGTATGTAAGAGCGCTCACTAGTAAAACGGTTGAATGTGAACAAGTTGATAATGAAAATCTTTGGGCAAATGAAGGAAGCAATTGTTAGTCGTGCAAAGGGAGTATGTGGATGTGCTAAGTAGGGGAAGTAAGAATGTTACAGTGAATGGTGGAATGAAGAGTGATGAAAGCGTTAAAGGTAAAAAAAGAGCGTGGTTGAATGTACTAAAAGGCAATGATGAGGTCTCAAAAGGAAAGATGTTTGGAATAATATAAGGAGGAAAAAAGAAATACTAAAAGGTGATACGTAGGAGAAAAACAAGAGGTAAGATGAACAGTTGGAAAGAGGATGAATGGGGACTACAAGGGAATTAGGAAAGCTCTTCTGGAAGGAAGCGCGAAAAGGTTAAGATGAGAATAAGGGGAAATCTGCTTAGATAATGAATAGGGAGGTGCTTTTTGTAACTGATGAAATGGGTGTGAGAGGAGGAGTGTGGTAAAGAACACTTTCGAAAATCTGCACAATATTAACACAGTAATGAAAGAGGTGATAGTGAAGGTGTGTGGGTTTGTTGGGTGGAAGGAATAGGTATTTTGGGGGATGAGGTTATTAGTAAGGATGAGGTAATGGGTAGAGTGAAAAAGTTGAAGATATGGAAATCTGCAGGTATAGATTGAAATTACTGGTGAAATGATCAAGAAACGGAGGCGAGATGGTGTTGATTGGATTTGGAAGTTGTGTAAAATAAAGCGTTTATGAGGTTATCAGTTTCCAAGGGATGGGAGGAGAGCGGTAATAGTACCCTTATATAAAGGGTAAGGGAGATAAGGGGAACTTTAGAAATTATAAGGGAAGTAGTTTATTGAGTGTTGTAGGGAAGGTATATGCTGGTAATTTGGTCGAAAGAGTGCTCCGAGTGACTGAAGGACTGATTGGTGAGAACAAGGTGCGTTTAGGAGTGGTAGAGGAAATGTGGATCAAATCTCTTACATTTGAACAAATGATTGAGAAAATAAGGAGAAGAAGATAATTGTATTTAGGTTTTAATGGATTTGCAACAGGCGTATGATAGAGTTAATAGGAAGGTTTAAAATGGCAGGTGTTAGTGATATATGGTGTTGGTCGTAGGCTTCTGAATGGAATCAAAAATTATGTAATGACGAATGAAGGGTGTGTAAGAATAAATGGTGTCAATGGGATTGGTTTAGGATTAACAGCGGAGTAAGACAGGGTTGTGTTAAGTCTCATTGGTTATTCAATTGTATATGGATGGGGTTATGAAGAATTCGAGGTGGGCATGGCAGGAAATGGTGTTAGAATGGTGGCGAATGGAGATGAGTGGAGGGTGCCCTAACGCTATTAATGCGGATGATTAGGTTCTGTGTGGCGAATCTGAAAGAGAGTTTGAGAGGATTGGTAGAGGAGATTGGCAGGGTGTGTAAAGGAGGGGCTTGAAAGTAAATGTGGATAAGAGTACGGTTATGGTTGTGAGTGAGGACACTCCTCCAAGTGTGAAGTTATGTTAGATGGTGAGCAAGCTGAAACAAGTGTTGAGTTTAAATATTTAGGGTATAGTTGGATGAGAAGGGAACGGACGATGCAGAGTGTCGGTAGGAAAGTTGTGATGGCAGGAAGGTGGCTGGTGCAATTTAAATCGTTGTGAATGTAAGGGACTAAGTTCTTGAGTGTGCTAGGGTTTTACATGAGGGTATGCTTGTTACCTGTGTTATTGTATAGTAGGAAGACTATGGTCTGGAATAATAAGAAGTATAGATCTAAGTTCAATGTGTTTCAGATGGACAATCTTAGGGTGTGCTAGTTGTGAGAAGAATTGATAAGAGAGGAATGAACGTATTAGAGAGTGGTGTGGGTGTGAAGAAAGGGGTAAATGAGAGAATAAATAAAGTATGTTGAGATGGTTTGGGTCATCATGGAAAGGATGACTGATCAGTCGGTTGGTAAGCGAATGTATAGTGGCGAGTGTGTTGGGAATCGACCGGCGGGAGACCGAAGAAAAAGTTGGATTGAGTCAGTAAACGAATGTTTGAAGGAGAGAAATGTGAGTTTATTAGAGCAAGAAGAAAGGTGTATAACAGGATGAATGGCGGGGGATTGTGAGGGGGTAATGGTTGTGGCCCACCTGGGCGCAAGGGATGAATCTTACATTGACGAGATACCATAGTGACGGTCCATCGCTGTCCCATGAAGCTTTAAGGGTGGATTTTCTGACTGCAGTGAGTTCTCACTAATTAATGGTACTGAGGGGCCGGTAAGGCTGGGCTTTCTTTTCGATTTGTGTCATGTTCTTCTATCTGCTTTTCTTTTCCGATGCCCGTCGTGCACCTTACTCCCATTCTTAGGAAAATATACAGGAAGATGAGAAGAAGAAGAAGAGATATATATATATTATATCTATATATATCATATATATATATATATATATATATATATATATATATATATATATATAATTATATATATATATATAATATATATATAATTATATATATATGCGTGTGTGTGTGTGTGTGTGTGTGTGTGTGGTGTTGTGTGTGTTGCTGTGACTATAGCTGTGTGTGGGTGTGTGTGTTTTTGTGAAAAATGTATACAGTAAATCGAAAATAGCGTTTTGGAGTCAAATATATATATATTTAATCTTAGGAAATGTTTAGTAGCTTTTATTTATTTCTAATTCGGTTTTAATTGTTTATTAATAATTCATATTATTACTGATTATTTATTTTATTATTAATTATTAATTACCATAATTTATAATTTTTTGTTATAGCAGTTATTATTAATTAAATAGGTTGCACAAGTAAATTTAAATCAATATTTTGATAACTTTTTTTTTTAAATCTTATACGTATTTTGAACTATATATAATAATATTATTATTTATTAATAATATATTAATTATAGCATCGTATAATATTTTAACAATTATATATAAAAAATATATATAAATAATATTCATAACTGTACAATACAGTTATTACAAAAGAGTACCTGCCAATAATATATCTCCTATGCCACAAGCTCATACATTATTATAAACTCTTTTTTTATACTATATAGTCATTTGTATACTTTATTTATTTTGTATGATATATGTTATATAGCGTATACAACAGTATGCGAACCTTCATACATTATCGATATATATCCTTTTTATAATGAACATTATCTGTGTAATTTGCATATATTTTGTATGCCATTTGTTATACAGCTTGTAAAATAGTTAGCGAACGTTCATCCATTATAATAATCAAAATACCATTTTATATATTTTTTGTATACAATTTTTTACTTTGTATATTTTCTATGCAATATTACGTAATCTCC
>JABUQX010017932.1:0-15000 GCA_015478945.1 Trachelipus rathkii
AGAGGAGCTATGGGGGATTATAATAATTTGATATATGATATTGAGGTATTGCTGAAGGAGTAATATAGTAGCTGTAAGGGTATATTTTGTGGATGTTTAGAATAGGGCAATCTTGGATGTGAGATACTCTATCATAATTTTATTAAATTATAAGCTTATTTATAATGACTATTTTAAATTATTGTCCCATATATCTGGGAGAAAAATTTCTCATATTTCTCGCGCTATAATTTATATATATTATGCCCTAGTGTAATTATAGGTATGGGCAGAATATCTGATGGTATAAAAATAGGTAATATGGTTATTTATGTTGATATATGTATGACGTATAGAATTATAGATAGTATAGAAAGCCCTTGTTTGTAGTATATTTAAGCTTTAATATTATATCTAATTATATATAAACCTAATTTAATTTCATATAGCAACAAAGGCCATAAGTTGCGAAACTTCATTAAAAATTTTCATTTTTACGCAGGGGACTGAATTTCTAAGGTTCTGAAATTCTTTATCACGCAGAAATACAAATCACACATCAGAATTATACATCGCTCAGATATCTATGTATGTAAGTTGATGTTGTTCATTATTATTATTATTAATTATTATTATTATGTTTATTAGTTATTATTCTTATTATTGATTATTATTATTATTATTATTACATTATTTATTAATATATTTAATCATTGTAGTTATCATTATTATTATTATTCTTATTATTATTTATTATTATTATTTATTAAAATTAGGATTAAGAAATATTATCTATTAACATTGAGAGATTTTCTTTTTCTAATCCTACTTTTTATTTTTTTTATTTTTTTTGGAAAATATTCTGATTTCTTTATAAGTTTGCTGTGAGTATCCCCCCACTTTAAAGCAATTATTTAAATTATTTTGGTACATAAAACCTTATTTTTCGGTTCATGGTTTGATTTTGTAGGAATCGGTGATTATTTTATACTAGGTAGAAATATATAACCTATTAGTAAGAAGTTTCTACTCCTAGAATAGGGCTTAATTTGACGTGTGTGTATGAATTACTTTAATTATATTAATTATATTCTGTAGTATATATAATGATTATAGGTCACGCCTTCGTACAATTTATATTTTATAATAGTGGTTTAGCATCAGGATATTTACACACAACACAATTAATATATTTATTATATAAATATATATTTAATTATAATTTTAATAATAATTATTTAATATAGGATATATATATATAAATTATTATTATAATATAAAGTAGTATTTTGATTCGCATAATGATATTCTCAATTTAAATATATATTATTATATAGGCAGATATTTTTTTGCTTTGAATATAAGATATACAGAGATAATTGAATGTGATTGGAGTAATATATTTCGTCATTCACACAACTTAGTGATATTTATTTTCACATGTTGTATTATACCCCATACCCCTTATTACAAATATATAATTAAAAAAAAAAAAAAAGGAGATAAGTGAAAATTTATTTAGATTTTTAAATTTTGTGTAGGTCTTGTCTGAAATTCATCGCGAAGCACAGTTCTCACACTCACTCTCAGTACTCAGTATCTTCATATCTTAAAATATTAATTCAGGTCGAGACGTTGAGATGAAGGTTTTTTCCATGAAAAAAGATTTCGGATCATCCAGTTTACCTAATAAAATATATATTTTTCGTATAAGGCTTAGACTAAAATTTTAAGTTTATTGTTACTCATTGAATTGCTAGGCTTTCACACCATGCTTAAAAGATTATATAAAAAGATGACAATAAACACATAATCAGTTGAGAAATTATCTTTAAATCTGCAATCTATGGGTATTTATCTCTCTTTATTTCCACTTATTTCAGAAAAGTATATATTCATATTATTTGAGGAACAAGATAGTACAAGGAATATGCTTTTCTTCACTCTACATGCTCATATGTTATGGGATCTAATTTCAAGTTTTTTCGTACTTTTCATTAATGATCACTTCTATTTTATGATAAATAATTTATTTAATCTAATCAAATTAAAAATAGTTTTACTTAGTTCTTTATATTATCATTGGATTACAATCTTGATTAACATTACTAGTTTAGATAATAAATAATTATTAAAAAATAAAAAATTTAGGCATTTAATATTAATATAAATCACATAATATGAAGTGGATAGAATAATTAAATAATAATAGCTATTTAATATTATATAAATAATATATTAATAATAATTAAATATATATATAATAAATAATAATAATATACTATTCTCATAAATAAATTCATAAATGGTCATGGTTCTAGATACGATAGATTTTTCTATTATATTATTAACTATAATATTTATTTATAGATTTAAGTATGGAGTTATATGATAGTACTAACTGTAAACTATTTACATTATCGTTAGCATTAAAGAAACGGAGGTAATTTGTAACTAAATAGTACTTTAATATTCTATTTAGTAAAACGTAGTATATCATATAGTAAAGGTCTTATATCCATTTGAGTTATTGCAGTTAAAAATGTCCAGTCACTATTTAATAATAAACTCTAGAACGATTATTATATATACTATCATATGCTAATAATATATAGAACTATTTTAAGATACGGTACTAAGTAGAAAGAACATATATTTTATCAGGCAACAACTGTATTCCGCTATTCTTATTGATAATTTTTTTTATAAAATTTATACTCCTACTTAACTATCATATCATTTTATTGATTATTACACAGTCAACACTTTTAAATTTACAGTATAAAAAATTCCCATAATTCTACGAAGTGAAACTTCAACGATAACATAAAAGCCTTACATCTAATATAGCTAGTTTTATTAAAAATTATTTCATTATAGTATTTGACTGATTTATCATAACTATCATTTATGAATAAATAGTGATAAATTAAGCTATATTAAATTTTGTATTTATATTTAGTTGTTTTCAGAGTGATATTGCGTTACATTTAATAGTGCACTGGTGGGTGTTTCTAAGACAACAGAGGTGTACTAAGAAGAGTGCAGTTTTAAGAAATTTTGTATAACTGTCAGAGAAGTTGATATGCGTATCAGAGTATCTCAAAGTATTGTCTCTTACTTCTTGGCAAGACATGGAGAGACAGGAAGTTATCTCTGAAGACTATGTAAATGACAGAATGAAACATTTATAACTCAGCAAAGTATTCAATAGAGCTCTAGAGAACTGCAACACTCCTTGTTCGCTATTAAAAAAAGGATATTATCTGTTCAACATTATTCTGCAGATTCATAGATATGAATTGTATGGATATCATCACATAGGTAAGTAGTTTTGGTGATCGCAATATATCTATAATATTAATTAATCACCATGGTTAAGAATCCTGTTATTAATTATATATATTATACTAATTGGGATATTAGATGATTCTATTGCGATCCATATACTATCACGCTAAAATCAATAAAGCAGGGGTGTGTATGGAATAAATTATTATTTATAGACTGATTAATTGTGGTAAGACTGCATGCTGGATCTAATGTGGAAGTTTGACTCACATCTGATAGAGCTTTTCAAGGAATCGAATGCACATTGGGAGATGAGAGGTGTTTGTTTACTAGGGTGAACTAGTAGAAGAGTTACTATATTTAGATTAACCACGATAATAGAAAATAGTTAATGCTTAGCAATATTCTTGTATCTGAGAACTGCCATGATATCAACTTTTGACAAAATTTTTTCGTTTAGGACTTCAACTCGGTCAGTTAGCCGGTGAACAACTTTAACCCGTTAAGAAATATGAAATCAGTGTTTGATTGGTATATAAAATTTTCCACGGAATGTATTGTATTCTACAAACTTGTGGTGAATATTTCTTGATACTAAAATAAAATAAGTGAGCGGTGTTATGTTATAAATCTGTGTACGTGGAATACATATCCTTTGAAACTCGTCATCTCACTGAAAGCGTCAACTCACTCAATAGTCTTTCTGAGGAGAGAAACATATAAAAGAAACACCCTAACAATCTAATATATATATTAATTAAAATATCCTCCTAAGTATGTAAATACAAATTAATATAAAAGATATTGTGCATGTGTGTGTTAGTTATTAAGAGATGACACAAAGACACAAATTAAGCAAACGTATATATTCATTGCATTCGCTGTTGGCGTTTTGACTCAGTTAACTTGCTGGATGACCATATAAATGATTTTGCTCTTTTTGATGTTGAAGTGGGTCCTATACGTTATTTTTTAGATTCGGTATTCTGGAGGATAATTTTATTACACTTTACTACTATTAGTAAGTGAGATGTTTTATTTTCCGTTGTGGGGTATATGCTTGGTCTTACCTTTTTACTCTTACAGCAGTCGTTGATAACTATTCTCTCAGATTTTCTTTGACCACGATCTAAATCGGAGAACGACCCTAAGAAAATGAAATAACATTTATATCTTTTAATGAAATGAATTCTATTAATTTGACCTGTCAAAACATAACGCTTACGGAGCAAAGCAGTATTAAAAAAAAATTTAAAAGGAATATGAAGCAGGTGATATATGAAATAGTGATTGCGGTTAAGATTAGCTCACACCGATTTAACCGCGTCGAATTTAGATTTGAGATATCTGAAGTTCGAATCCGACTACCACAGGACTCGCCGATGGGCTAGCCACCGACTCGTACCTACGCCACCAGCCGAGCAAGCGTCCCTGGGATGATATTATAGAACTAGTATGATATTCAATATATCCAGGAACTTGATAGTTCACGGATCTGATCTGACTTCCTGACTCCTCAGACTTTTACCACACCAACGACTTTCAACTCCGCTCCGCCTACCGTTCCAAAACACTCTCCTCTTAGAACTTCAGATTCACTTTATATATATTATCCGTAGCTAAAGGGTCGGCTGCTCAGACTCACTAACATAGACTTTCATCATCTGTAATATTAAACCGACTCATTACTTAATTATCAATATACCGAATTACCTAACTGTACCTGGATTTTTTATTAATAAATTATATCTTACTAGTCAAACTTATTTTTATTATTGGATCTACTGATTCCATTCAAATTCTCAGTTTCAAATTATCCCAATCCAGTTATCCGACAGTTCACTATAAACACATAGACATATAGTTCCTACGGTACATACAAGAAGCAACAGTCCTTATCCATGAGAAGTCTTTATTCCCTGAATTTTCCTCTCTCTATCGTACGATAGTTGTTATTGTGAAATGCTTCTGAGAAGGTTCGGGAAGTCCTAAAAGCATGACACTTCTACTCCAAACATCGGACAAAAACATATGATACCCATTGATTTACAAGAATGAAATTGACGAGCATTTCAGATCCCTTTTTATAAATATTATTATATTATTATTATTTAATTATTAATCATTATTTAAATTATATTTAATTATTATATTTATTATTTAATTTATTATTAATTTATTAATTTATTATTTAACATTAATAATATTTATATATTAATTAATTTTAATATTTATTATAGTAGTATACCTATTAGATTAGTTCAATTAAACATGGGATGTAGCAATATTGAGATCACAAGTCCAACACCATGTATAGGACGAAAAACCCTAACTCACGCCAATTCCTCCTGACCTCTGATCGGGTTAAGTTTCTAGCTCCAAAAGGAAATTGCTCGATGTAGGAATACAGCAGAGTAATGCTTGAATTATATCTGATGCGAAGGTAAAATTATTTATCAAAATTCAAATTATATATTTTATGAGTTCATGTCCGTTGCACTAAGTTGATAATAGAATCATTATTTATACATTCAAGTAAATTTGAGGTTATATTATTTACTTGATTTTATTGAGTTAAAGGAGAGAATGGAAGTATTTATGCTACACTAGTAATTGCATAAACCCAATTAATATATGATCTATGGCAGTCAGACTGCGATTAGGTTTTTATATGCATGTTTTCAATTTTCGAGGTAGTAGGCTTCCGTAATAAATGTTTGTCCGCCTCATACAACTTGAAAATATATATATAACTTATTATATATAGAAACAACCTGCTCATATCAATTGCTCCGCAGTAGTTGTTGACTCTATAACATAACATACTGCGACATTCAAGTTTATGCCTCAATTACTCCTTGTAATTACAACTTCTCTATCTAGGTAATTCTCTCTAGAGAAACTTAATTAATTTTTAAAACTAGAAATATTTCTCGAATATAACAGAAGATAAGATTGTATCAAGTTTTTTTCTAGTTTTGAATATTAATCTGATCTAATATAATACATATCATTATACCAATTTCTAACTCTACTAGAAAAAGTGAAACATAGATATGAAAAAGTATGATACTTTTCTTGTTAAAATTTATTCAATAATATAAGAATTTTACTCCAATTCTCAAGATGTCTTATTGGACTATACTTTATATAAAAACAATACAAGAAGACGAAGAAAATATTCTGTAAATCATTCTTACCTAAGTCTGGAATCATTATTGCAATTATTACCCCAAAACTAACTACCACTTTTAATTGACAAGAATTACTCTGTAAGCGATCTAACTTATCCAACTTAGAGAATAAGGTAAGCAGAGTAAATTATCCTCACCAGTAGAAATAGGGATCCCTCGCATGATAATTCTTAAATTTCAAATTAACAAGAGGAGATCCATTTCTTTCTTCCATTTGGTCGATTAAATGACCAACAAAAAAGATAGAGATAAGTTCAACTAAAGATAAATAGGACGAAATTTGTTAAGCTATAAGGTCAGTATGGTTTTCCCTAGTGAAGGAGCTGTAAGTATAAAACTATAGTCCCCTGGCCAGTTTGGTTAGCCATGCCTATATGATATATATATATATATTATATATATATATATATATATTTATATATATATTATATATATATAGGACTTTTACTCTGTATTATAAACTTATTGGTCAGGATAATATGAGGTTCATCATATACTATACCTGAATTGTGGGCCGAGGAAATTATTTTCAGGATTATATTCAAAAATATAATGTACAGTTATATTTTCACTAAATATATGTGTTAATTTTATATAAGAGAAGTAGTAATGAGTCGTTGTTGTAAGTATAATGTAAGACTTTTTAATAGCTACACATACTCTGTGCTTTATCGATGTGATCGGTATAAAGTAGTGGTTATACACGAACTGTAGATGTAGTATCCTTTTTACTCACCAATAGTTAATTATATTATACGTCACAGTATGACGATTGATTACAAAACTAGTATATAGGTCACATTTTGTTAAAAGCTTTAAATACCTGAACCCTATAAGTATTAATGTCTAGGAGCGTATGTAGTAAGTACTAATTATATATGTACAGTAAAGTGTGGATGAGTATGTATATTTTAATTAGGTTACTTGCGCCAGAGGGTGCAGTAACGATATAATATAGAAAGAATATAAAATTAGTATAAGATGTTAGGTCACTACGCAAGTGTAATATACCAAGAATAGTTTTGAGTCTCCATGTTCGGAGTTTCGCAAAGGGTGAAAAATCCAGAAGTTGTTTTCGATGAAAAGATTTTTGTTCTTGAGAGCATTGAATGTAATTGATCAATGTTTTGCTGGTACATAATAATAATAAGGTAATAATATAATGAATAATAATATAATAATTAATAATAATAATAATAATAAATAATAATATAATAGATAATTAATAATACTATAATAATATAATTAATACCAATAAGTTGTATGTATATATATATAGAAATAATTAATAGATAATTAAAATATCTGATTAAATTTATACGAATAAGCTTTATTTAAAATAGGAGTATTATAATTCATAATAATATAAATAAATGTAGTGGTACCTATCATAAGTATATAAAATGCACTCTACACATAGTAGCTAGAAGTGTAGATTTTATGGACAATATATTCAGTGACACTCACACCACGGGTCGTAGTTTTTAAGATGAATATCACAGATTCTACTGTTGCAGTTCCTATATATTAGGATACTATGATAACTCCGTGAGGAGTGAAGGGACTTTATCCATCTCATATTATCATAATTAAGTTGATTAATTCAGATGCTATAGAAGTTGAAGTCTCAAGTGAATGATTAGACATACACGATAGTAATCTAAAAGTAGACTAATTATACATTATGTAAGTTAAATAGGGATATATATATAAGACGGAGAGAAGGACTAGAAGATTGACTTATAGGGACATAGTAGATATTATCTGGGTTTGATTTCTGCAGATAGAGAGATATTGCAGTTCTAATACTGCTATGTGAATTTTACAGTCTTATATAGTACTGAGAGAGTTTACGCATATTGTTGCGCGCGGATCTACGCACACAGGAAGGTTTGTATTGGAGTAGATGATCCGAATATAGCTAGATGTAATCTGAGCGCCGTTGAAAGTAGCTGCGTGGGACGTATATACATTTATTATTTGTGATTCCTTTGAATACACTGCTTGGAATGAGATGCCTGTCTAGTCGATTGGAGACTTCAGTGATAAAGCATAACCTTTCTACTATATAACAGTCATCGAAAAATAAATAATAATAATAATAAGCCTATGATATGGTGAATAATACACTCTAAATAGATTTAATAAATAATAAATAATGAATCAATTAGAGGATTTAGAATTGGATGGAGTGTCACGGGTCACGATGTATTAATATGGAATGGTTTATAGTGGATAATGGATGGCAGTGTGCAGAGGCGTTGAAGGTACGTAGATTAAGATTAAAATTTAATAACTAGTTATGATAATTATAAATGATTTTATAATAAGTTATTATTATTATTTAATATTATCAATAATATAAGAATAATAATGATATATATAATATATAATAATAATAATATATGAATCCCTTAGGGTAGAAGTAAATATAGCGGAAATTAAATCGTTCTAGATAGTAACCTACGTTTCGAGATGCGAGAATATTGTATATATAGTAGATGGATTTCGGGGAATATGTAAAAGAAACTGGTGATATATTAAAAGCCAGAGATGTGTTATTGGATCGGAGTTCGAACACGGGATCTTAAAAAGAAGGGTCCGGAAATCAAATTTGACGAGACTTAGACACCAAGTGTTGAGTGTCGAAACCAGAAGCAGAAGCCGGATACGGACGCCAGGCCAAAGCGGGCCGGAGCAGAGCGAATCCAAGTGAGTGGTTTACAGGCAGTGCAGAGCAGGAGTCGGAATTAAAATCAGAAGTACCGGTTAGGTTAACGAGCGGGACTATCTAAAATCAGCAGTGGGTGCTAAGTTCAGTATTAGCTGCATGTAGTACCAATTTCTCTCCTAAGTATATCACGGATCTTTAATGAAGTATAAAAAGAATATTTAATAGGGAATAAGGCTATTCACTCTTTACTATACGCATTTTATCGTCAGGCACGGCCCATTCGTAAAACAGTCGCTATGTGGTGTCATAGTCACTCGCATCTGGGTAGCATATATACCTACAACCATAAGGCGAATGAATTGTAGAAAAGAATGGGATGATTGATTAGAAGGTTACAGCTATGAAGAGTTCATATTTGTTTCGAATACAATGTGTTTTTCCGCGTACTATAAGTAAGCGAACGACGCGAGCAAGTAGACCATGTTCATTCCACTGCAAAACTTCTCGTAGAAAGTAATTTAACTTTTTGTTCAATTAGACAATTATGAAGCTACCGAATAATATTTTTGTATTCCAAGAAGCATCCAACTCCGCATTAACTATCATTTTATATTATTTATTATAAAAATATATTTAAAATAATTATACTTATATAATATAATAAAACATAATGACGTCACAAATATAATATATAGGCCTCATAATTTAACCAATACATTATAGTAGACCATACTATTGTATACTACTAGTTTATAGATTTGATTCATAACACTATTTTTATTTCAAGTAAAACCTGCAAGAAATAGGTCGCAAATTATGTTGCCAGATTTACTTATAATTTTATATTATCTGATAAAAGAGATAGTGATTTCTGATATGTGACGTGCTGCATGCGTGTGGCGAAACTTGCCGGTTAAATACTCCAAGGAAGAAGACTCTTATAGTATTCAAGACGAATGTACACTTTTCTTTACCCTGGGAGGGAAGTCTAACAAGATTAACGCTACTAATAATATCTATACCCGCCCTATTATACTAATAGTATATATATCTACTCACCAGGAGGGATCATTGTCGACAGATAACGGACCGGGCGCCGGGTCAAAAATGGTTAGGAGAATTATTTTAGATTTTATCTAACAACTTTATCTTATCACTTACTCTATTTAACTAGCTAATCATATCAATCTATCTTTTCATTGCTGTTTCTTCCTTTATTGGTGATGAGATTTAACTCTTCTTTCGGTCGGGTGACGTCGAGAAAAACCAGTGTTATCCCCTAGATTTTTATTGCCCTATTGCACTATAGTTTATTAGGACTAAAACAGCGTCAATGCATTAAAGCTTATGTCTCGGGTGGGTTCACAACTCATGCACATCGTCTCTCTTACGTAAAGTCTTCTCTTCTCAGAGAATAACAATTAGTGCTATTTTCTACGATGCTGACTCACGATTCACGTAGAATTTACCAGGCGGGCCGCTGTGCATGAGTATTCAAAACCCCCTCCAAAACTACCCCCTAGACTCTCAATTATACTACAATAAATATCATGCCTAACCAATAAAATCTATAGACTCAACACTCTCTTAAATAAACATAATATCCATATAGCCAATCCCGATTCGAGGCAGTTAGCTTCGCATCCCCCAAAATAGGGCCCGTGCTTTTAAAATACGCCCATTTTCAACTTACACTTTATGTTTTATTAACACGGTTATCGACAGCGATCTTACCCATATGCGTGCCCTACTAGTCATCTGGGCTCACTCCAATATTGCTCCCTATCATAACATACTGAATTATTACAGAACTATAATATAATATTATAAACATTACTACAAAATAATATATAGACATAAAACCCGACACTCACAGCTATTACGCAAATAACGTCAACGTAATGAAAAATCCCATATCATGTATCATCTTTATTTGAATATAAGAATCCTATAACTATTAAATATCATCTAAATCTCTGCCAAAGCTACCAAAGATTTCCTCACGTGCTGAAATCCCCACCAACCAAAATAACCCCTCACTCCTACACCTCCTGAACCCCTTCTTCCACAGATTAACAGCCGTATCCTTATTATCGAGGAGTATTATCTAATGCTTGCACCCACACTCATTTAGCCTGGTATCTAAGGAGACTAAAAACACATTGACCTTTTACGAAAGCACATTCATATCCTTCTCAATGAATCTATCAGAAAAATCACCTGAATCTTCTAATGCAAAAACACCTTCCACCACGAATCTACACCCCCAAGCCAGCACAGACAATGGTATACCCCGACATTACCACTAGACGTTCACACTTATAATAGTTCCCCGATTTATCTTTCACTTCCCACCATGTATCTTACTTAGGGACAACATTCTGACCTTATTTTTTTCAGGGGACCTTCAACACTTTCTCTTCTTATATATCCTTTCTACTTTATCTTCTACACAAAAATTTTCACCAAGATAAAAACATTACGTCACTACTATAAAAAAGGCATACATGGTGTTCCGAATAATAAATTTCTATTATTTTTAATTAATTGTAATTACTCATATAAGCTATACACTAAATCACTGACATAAATCTCTTGATGGAATTCACAATTCTGGTTCTATCGACTATCAAATACCGATAGTTCCAATTGCTGATAAAGGATCTAACAAGTTTATCATTTCAAGCGTGAATACAACTGAAGTTGATACTAGAAACTAAACCTATAGAGCGTTGGGATACACCTCTATTCATGCGAATACAAAGAAAACTTCTTTTGAAAACTCACTCAGTTATACTTACCACGCAACTGTAACATATCATACGACAAAATATTAGCACAATGATATTAACAGACACAACATTCAAATAGGCATCATACGCTAACAACACTACTATCAGAAGTTCGTTCATTGTGAAGTGACTCCTCCAACAAATCACGATAAAATGACAGCAACAGCACGATATGAGTTACATTAACTGACAGTATTATCAATAGATGTTAGCATCAATATATGAAACACACGCCATCACCAATCGAGCGGCAGAAAATATCCCATTCTCTCTAGCCATAAATAAGCTGCCTCACACACTCATTTGGCCTAACAACAATCAGACAGTCTCGCTATACACAATCAGCGCTCAAAGACATCTTTCATGCACGCAATACCACACACCAGATAACAGAGTGTAATTTCAAATTAACGACTACACTTAGAAAGACGCAAATTAGAATATACAAACAACCCATACCTCCATTAATCACTGATCACAATTTCATGATAACAGAAACAATTAACAATCCATATAAATTAGGAATTATACAGCAATAGGGTTACCCAGAACTCATAATCTTATATCATAATACATATTTAAAACATATTGGGGAATAATTATAGTAAATCCTGCCTAATTACAGTAGACATATTATCATTTAAATCATACTGGTCACTTCATAACACATTCCCCATCCTGGATTAATAGCATATTCCATAAATGCCTAAACTCAACAAAAATAAAGACCCCACTTACTCAGCTTTACCTTTCCTAGTCCACATTTCTTCACTGTCTATCTGTAAACAAGAAACAAAATGCTAACAAATAATATTTATAATTGATAATATAAATTTCCTCAATCTATTGGATTCCACCTAAGACTTATTATTTTTATTTCATCCATAACAACTAGTGAATTTAAAAGTACTAACATCAACACTACAACCTACAGACTACCTCACTTTTCCCTCAGTCAACCACACATATTAACGGCTCAACAATCACGCTTACACCATCAGATAATACAATACTCTACATAAAGTCATAGAACATAGACAAAGCATTTTGAACTCATAAGTATCCTGTACCGCACTCAGCTCCTAATTCAAAATAAATCTTCACTATATTCCCTTTATAGGAAAAAATGAACACAAGCCATTCTATTTTAAAGACAAGAAATATTTAAAAAATATTATCTTCTGGCTGCACATCTCTCACCACTTACTTTACTTACAAAAGCGGCGTTACTCTCAGTACGCATTTCTTCTCATATTTTATTCAATGGTACAGGTTTTACTTAACTTTTTCAGCTCCAGCAACGACGGAAGTACGGACGCAACTTCGGAGGAAAAAATAATTTTCTTTACTACCAGCAGCTCACTCTCTACCATACCCAACTAATAAAAATGATATGAAGATACCGAACGACTTTGCCCTAATAGTTATGTCATTCGCTGGAAAAAAAAACAACAAGCAAGGTACCCTTCACTAATAATTTTGAAAAAGACCTCTTTAGAAAACTGTTAATCATTTGAACAGAATGGACAGCATCTGACCCGCCCTTAAGTCTCTATCACTTAATTAACCACTTTGGCGACCTGCTACATCAATACCCTCCAACTCCTCAATCCCCTAACATATCTATCACTGAAACATAATAACTCCCTCCCTTCTACCCACTAATCGTAACAAAAACCTAACCAACAAATATCTAACTAGGACTTACGTACCGCTCACCACATGCCATTGTTCCCGCCAATTTCAATCCTAACGACACATTATCAGGGCCTATACAACACACGTTACAACAGAAAAAATGAAACAAAAAACTCCGAAACACTTACTCCCACAATTTAGCCAGGGTGGACAGCAACCCCTTAACTGACTATATATAATATGACATCTCTCATTTTTAGGATACTAGGAGTTATATACGTTACGCACTACCTGTGAAATTTTTTTTTCGTCATGTTGCTCATGTCATTCGTAAATAGTCAACACGACTACCAGCTACATAAGTGGTCCAAATAGGCTGCTCAAGTACTTAGAAATTACTTACGGGGTTGTACATATATCTAAAACTCCCTAATATCATCAAACATTTACACGATGAAACCTCCTTCCTCCCCTCCCCATATCCACACATCTGGAGATGGTAAGGTATATAGACAGTATCTGACACAGGGAGACTTAACGTAAACTATACACCATTCATGCCGTAAATAATTACTTCCAATCTCCCTCGTTAACAAAGAACTAAATCCTACCCTTCTCCATGCTATCAATTTATTATTATCAAACATCTTATATAATAATTAAATGTACCCTCAATATTAGGTTAGTACGCCCTAGCTATCCTCAAAAGGAGATGTAGAGTTTCACATAATCCTTTCACCCTATAACTATAATAACATTTTACTTCAATAATCCGCCCAATAATATTCTTTATTAATACGCCTCTAAGAGATTCAATAGCTCAGGCTATTCACACTCACAGAGGTTTATATATATAATAGTTCACAAAGGTCGTGGTTGCACGCGATGCAATGGATATTTACTAGTGTGTCCGTACCGGAGGTCGGGACAGTAAACACTTGGATACACGGTGTTAAGGATGACCAGTGCAATCTTGTCTTCTCTGGAGGTAGCGCTCGTGTACGCGTAGGACTACTTTATCATTATGTCGAGCTAAGATCGAGAGAGGGATTTAAGAAACGCACACGGCTGATCTCTCATACTTACGATATTGTCGATCTGAGTGGATAGTGTTGCACGGGCGCGCAGTGGACAACTTGGTAATGCATATAGAGCTAGTACGCAGTGTTCAGTCACGCAGATGAAGGATTAGGTACATGCTGCTACATAAGAGGAGTGATACATCAGAGAGGTGACTCATAATACAGCGATATATCACGCACTGTATTCTCTGTGCCTCACTCCATCGAGGTTGTGGCGTCAGTGAGGATACGTGACCGTGATGCGCGCGCGGACCTGGGCCGATCACTCGCACTCAGTTGACGGCGCTGCCAGTCGCTATGAGTGCGCGCGAGACAAGCGCTTATGTGTTCAATCGCGCACTCACGTCGGA
>JABUQX010017932.1:20000-56161 GCA_015478945.1 Trachelipus rathkii
GCAAAATAGTGGATTACATACATAAGTGTAGCACTATTCAGATAGGTTGCAGAACAGAACTTGACAAACGGGATAATAGTTTTTATTTGGCTCTACTGAAATATATAATTGTGTCCACTTTCTCCGTTGTACTTCCAGAGCAGAAATATGTTGATTTATAGTTTTATTATTGTTCATATAATATATATAATATATTATATATATAATATATAATTATATATTATATGATGTAGTATATATTATAAGTATAGCGGCTTGTATTTATATAATATATATTATGATTATATATAATATCACTGTCTATAGACAGAGAAGAGAGAGGGGAAGAGAGAGAGAGAGAAGAGGAGAGAGAGAGAGAGAGGAGAGAGAGAGAGAGAGAGAGAGAAGAGAGAGAGAAAGAGAGCAAAGCTTACTTACGTCGTAGGGAATGGAGAGTTCTTTCGCTTCTATCCAAGAAAGGTTATTAAACTCATCTTCTAACTCTGGGATTCTGCACCAATGGGGTGGAATGGGACTCATAAATAGCTGATTAAAAGCGTGAAGTCCACTAGGTGCATGCAGGAAGACACCAAGAAATACAAGAATCTGTTGATATTGACCAAACTCACCAATTTGGCGATAGCAATTCATAAAATCCAGAATTCATCAATCCACAACTCCTCTGTATATTATATATATATATATATATATATATATAATATCTTCTAATATAGTATATGATAATATATATATATTATATATTATATTTATATATATATATATTATATATATATCTTTATCTATATATATATATATAATATATATTATATAATATATTATATATATATATATTTATATATATATATATATATTATATTATATTCTATATATGATATATATAAATATATGTATTTATTATTATATTATATATATATATATAATATTATATTATATATATAATATATATATATATATATATATATATATATTAATATATATGGTGTGTGTGTGTGTGTGTGTGTTTGCTGTGTGTGTGTGTGTGTGTGTGTGTGTGTGTGTGTGTGTATGTGTGTGTGTGTGTGTTAGATTAGCTGCAGTCTTTCGTTTATTTATTTATTTTAAATTTGAAAGTCCGAATCTCAAGGGCATTGCCCTATCTAATAGGTGAACCATAGTGTGAACCTTCTGGTAAGTATCTTCCTAGATTCTGCATAAGGATCGAACCCTCCCCCCCCGAGTCTTCAGTCACGTGACTCAATCACTATCGATTATCGATATAATCGATATATTACATATATTATACACATATAATGGATAGTTAAGTTAGGTAAAGTATTTAAGCCACAGTTTAAATATATATCTCTACTATTTTTAAGCATAATAGGAAAAAAATTTAAACGTTCAATTGGGCAACATATCCTGATGATATATTTAGTAATTATAGTTTTATTGATAATTTTTTTTTAAATTAAAAAAAAAAAAAAAAAAAAAAAAAGCTTTTATTGACGTCATACAAGCAAAGAAATGAATATTGCCGGTGATTTCTTGAGTTCATTTTTCGTAGCTTAAGCTTATTTTTATTTTAGTTTATTTTTTTACTCGTTTAATGTCATCTTTGTGATTTCATATTTGCTTCTTTTCTCTGAATTTTAATCTATATTTACAAATATTTAATGAAGAGTTTGCATATATATATATATATATATATATATATATGATATATATAGAGAGAGAATATATAATAATATATATATATATATTATATATATATATATATATTATATATATCATATATATATAATATATATATATATATATGAGAGAGAGAGAGAGAGAGAGAGAGAGAGAGAGAGAGAGAGAGAGAGAGAGAGAGAGAGAGAGAGTTCAAATAATAAAATATAAAGCCAAAATAGGAAAAAATGAACAAATACTTAAATTTTGTTAAACATTAAAAATAAATTAAAGATAAATAAATAAATAAATAAATAAATAAATAAATAAATAAACATAAATAAATAAATAAATAAATAAATATGAAGAGAAAAGTGATCGTTTGAGCGAGAAAAATAAAGTGAGAAAATTCTATTTTCAATAAAAGTTTGAAATTGTCGAGAAACGCTTTGCTTGTTCCAATTTTCAAACATTTAGTCAAATGTTTGTAATCATTTTGTTTATTTACTATACTTAATACTACAGGGTGTACTCAAAGTCTCACAACAATGGTTTGAAACAGGGCTGCGGAATCGGAGCTGGAGCCGGAGCCGGAGTCGGAGCCGGAGCCGGAGCCGGAGCCGGAGCCGGAGCCGGAGCCGAAGTCGGAGCCGGCAAAAATCTTATCTGCTCCACAGGCCTGGTTTGAAATCTCTCCTCTCTCTCTCTCTCTCTCTCTCTCTCTCTCTCTCCTCTCTCTCCTCCCTCTTCTCTCTCTCCTCCACATCCTCCTCTTCTCTCTCTCTCTCTCTCTCTCTCTCCTCTCTCTCTCTCTCTCTCCTCTCTCTCTCTCTTTTCCAAATTAATTATTTTTATATCATTCATTTCATCAACAGTAAATGTTTATGTAGTTTGAGATATTTATAAATTGCTTATCAAAATAAATTAATACTTATCAAATGTAGTTAGTTAGTAATTAGTCATTACTAGTTAGTTAGTAATTAGTTATTGGCGATAGAAAAAAAAAATTATAAGTTCATACTAACAGCTGAATTTAGGACACCTTGTTATAAATTATTATTATTATTATTATTATTATTAATTATTATTTTTATATATTATATATTATAATTATTATTAATTACTATCCATTATATTATTATATATGATTATTATTTATTATTAATAATATAAATAATAATATAAAAATAATAATTTATAATAATTATAATAATAAAAATAATAATAAAAATAAAAATAAAAATAATAATAATAATAATAATAATAATAATAATAATAATAATAATAATAATAATAATAATAATAATAATAATAATAATAATAATAATGATAATAAATTAATAATAATATCGAGAGATTATAAATTGCTTACTTGTAATGTAGTCTGCTCTTTCCTTAAAAAAAAAAGGTATATATGATTGAAAAAGATTTATCAATTTCAAGAATATTCGAAACGTAGAATTATGCTTAGATTTGTGATTAAGAATAAGTTAGGATAGATTTTGTTTTACGTTAGGCCTTTAGGTCTGGTTTAAGTATGGTATCGATTAAGAGTTCGTTAGATTGTTAGGTTAGGTTATCGAGGGGCGAGGTTTTTGGTTACCAAAATTAAATTTCTCAATGTCAAGTCTTTACACAAACATCATTTATATATTTTTTTTTTCAGTTTCAATTATTTTATTGATGAACAAAATAAATCGATCATCAAAATATCTCGATTGCATTTTTTCACGATTATCGGAAAATCAAATGATTTTTTTGTCACGATATACGTGGCTTGATGTTCCGGGCAGTACCAGACTCAGTGACCGTGCGTTCCATCGGCGGTAAAGTAAGGGTTCCTCTATGGACTAGATCGATACTGAAGTATTAAATGGCGAGACTCGAGAGTTTTTTTTTTTTTCTTTCCGCGAGAGAGAGGACTAACACTGAGCAATTGACGAGCTGAGTCACTAACGAGTACCCAACTGGTTTAAGCCCACAGAGAAGGTCGGCAGTCGGCGTGATTCGGATCAGCTATTTGGAATATTAGTTTCAACTATTGTCACAGGGCACTCACGAGAGAAATCATTATATGATTGCAAATGTGATAGGATAGGCCGGTAATCGTCATCTAAACGGTCAAATATATTTGAGGGCTAGTAATTCGCTTGGTATGAATAGCATCTAGCGATTGGTTACAGTTCCTGGCTGAGATATGCTCTCCATAGCCGAATGTACTTATAAGAGGGGAGAACACGTCTATAGGTGCATTCCAATGAGCGTATAATATGTTGAATATACGGGCGGAGAGATCAAGACCAGAGTCCAAAAGATAGGTAAGATAAGTTTATTATATTATCAAAGTACCTACCATCCTAGCTAGGAAAAATCCAAGTATACTAATAATATATGTATTTAGTTATTATTTATAAATTAGATATATATATATTTGAAACATAAGAAAAATATTTCGATCATTCAAATATAATCGATTTGCACGTTTTCACGATTATCGAAATCAATGATTTTTTTCACAATAATTATCTGCGACCTAGTGATTTTTTCCAATAATCTCGGCAGTTCAATATATTTTTCTTAATGTTCAATTTTATATGTATTTAAAATTTATGTATTATACATATATATAACATATATATTTTGTACCATTTTATTATATTTTTATATTTTTTTTTTTTTTTTTTAATTATTATATATAATATATATATATATATATATATATATATATATATATATATATATATATATATATATATATATTATATATATATGTTAATATACTATATATAATATATATATATTATATATATATATATATCATATATTTATATATATACTATATATATATTATATAATATATATATATCATTATTAATATATATATATATATATAATATATAATATATTATTATATAATATATAATATATATATATTTATATATATATATATATATATAAACTTTGAAATGTTTTAAAAAATATCGTAATCGATTGAGTCGAATATTTTTTTTAGGGAGCTCCCTAGCTTCATTCTCTGAAATTTTTTATGACAATTTCCTCAAGTAAGTTTCGGTTTTTATTACTCTTTATTACTTTATTACTCTTTTATTATTTTTATTACCTCCTTTATTACTCTATCTTTACTTCTTTATGGTATTATTAATGTTGTTAAAATAATGATTTATGATAGGTAAAAAAGAAGTGGACGAGAGGCCAAAAATATTAACACTAACTACTCTCCGAGATTTTTCAAAATTGAATGAAAGCCTTATTAGGGTCTTAGTCTGCTAAAGATGAGGAAGAAAAAGAAGAAGAAAGAACGAAGGAAAGGGGAAAAAGGTAGTAAGATAACCTTCTTTCTGCTATCAGTTTGTTTAATATTAAGCAAATTCTTCAGATGATTCATTAATTGAAAAGGATAAAAGATTTTTTCTCAGAAGAAGAATAAAAGAAAATAAAAAACCGTTATCGTTTTTGTCGATTTGTGCGAGGTACGAGTAGTAAGGGGCCTTCCCGGTCGAGGAAATGACTGTACCGCGACTTTTTTTGAACCTTTTCCTGACCGCGAACCTTTCTTGAAGCTCGATTTTTACCTGACCCTTGAACCTTTTTTGGCGTTTAAACCCTTTTTGGGCCTTGACCTTTTTTTCGACCAAACCCTTTGGTCTTCCCATGGGTCAATTTTGGCCCCAAATTTTTACCTGCTCGAATTTTTACCTACCCTTGTCCTTTTAGGGGAACCCTAATTTTTTGGAGAACCCTAATTTTTTGAGAACCCTAGTTTTTTGAGAACGACCTTTTTTGGCGACCCTAATTTTTGAGAACCCTGATTTTTGAGAACCCTTCATTTTTTGAGAACCTAATTTTTTGGCAACCCTAATTTTTTTTATGGCAACCCTATTTTTTGCAACACCCTTCGAAGAAGGGTTGCGCCAACCGGTTGCGTCAGCAACCGTTGTACGTAACCCCGGCCGCCCTAGATTTCCGACCATTGGGGTCAATTTTTTGCCACACGGTAATTTTGGCTAGCCCCTTGGGATTTACCGTGGTCATTTTTGGCCACACGTTAATTTTTGGCTACCACTTTGGTCGTCCCATGGGTCAAATTTTTGACGACCACGGTAATCTTTTTTTGGCTACCCACTTTAGGTCTTCCATGGGGCCTCAATTTTATATGGTGTATCCCAACGGTTATTTTTGCCCATAACATACCCTTTGGTTCTTCCATGGCGTCAATTTGGACACCACCCTAATTTTCGACCAACCCTTGGTCCTTCTATGGGTCAATTTTGGCCCACGGTAATGTTTTTTGAATCTTCCTTTAGGTGGGGCTTAAGCCCTATTTTTTGTGTCTTTATCCTTGCTTGACCATGATATTTCGGCTTGACCTTAAACAGATACCATGGGTTCATTTTTTGCCCACGGGACTACTACTCGTCTGGCCAATTTTTTTGCCCACTCGTGGTCCACCCGTCCACATATTTCGCTTCCCTTGAACGCCGCACGCCATGTATGGACCTACCCTAATTAAACACTTACAGAACACGCTGGCGCGTGCGCACAACAACACACACACACACACAACACACACACACACAGTACACACACACACTATCTATACACACATTCACTATAACACTTACATTTACCATAACAGCTATACATTGCAACTTATACACGCACGTGACGCCGTGCGCACACACATACAACACCCTTGACAGATACCATGGGTCAATTATTTTGCCCCCGGTAAATTTTTTGTCCTCTACCTTTAGGGAAAACTTAAGCCCTTTTTTGATGTTCTTAAGACCTACCTTAGATTATGACCATCGATATTTAGCCTTTGACGGACTTGCGCAATACCATGGGTCAATTGACCCACGCTAACTTGATGGCTTTGAGAGGTTTCACCAATCACGTAAGAAGTATCCTAGTGATGTTTCTAATTATAGTGTTTCTACTATGATTATTCTGAGTGGCTGGGTGAGTGCCGGTGAGTGCCAAGTGATGCCAATCGAGTGCCAAAGAGTGCATAGTGAGGTGCCCAATGAGTGGCCAAAAGTGAGTGCCACATAGTGCCAGTGAGTGCCACACATAGTGCCGCAACGAGTGCACTGTTTTTTTCAAGAACCTTTTCTAGCCTCCCTGAGCCCCGAATAGCCCTAATATGGGTGTCACCCCTAGGTTATAAGGTATGCGTAATCGATTGGTGACTATTACAAGCTGCTAAGGAAGATGCTTCCTACTATGAGGTTAGTCTTTTTCCTATCATTATTGCCTATATTATATTAATTACTTGAACACACTCCACATACACTAATAACACACACTTATACACACATTCCACTATGACACTTATACACACATGAACACTTAATAAGCCAACTTACACTCTCCATTAGACACTTACAATTAAACCATATTACTCTAATCTTAACATCTCACAACCGCGAGCGAGACAGATACAACTTACCACTCACACACTCGATATTTTGATTCCTCAACTTTGGATGCCTCAACTTTCATGCCTCAACTTTGATGCCTCAACTTTGATGCCCTCAACTTTGATGCCTCAGCATTAAAGCTCAACTTTGATGCCTCACTTTGAAGGTGTCATTTTGATGACCCTCATCCTTTGAGACTGACGTATCTTGAGATACCGTCTATAGTGATGATTATCTTTGATGAAATCATCTTTTGTCTACCTCTACATCTCTCTCAATAATAAGAGAACAGATTAATATTAATGTCCTCACCCCTAGTTCACAAGTTAACCACCAGGGCTCAGCGTGAAGCCCTACCCGCGCAACAGACAGCCATCCCGCACCCGCAGGTTGGCGAACCCGCCGCCCCGCCCGCCGCGTAGCGCCCCGCCGGCGCAAATATTTTTCCGCGTACACCGCCGCGTGCGCTCCGGCCCGCAGGCGCAATATTTCAGCAGCGTTTCCCGCCCGCCGCGGGCGCCAGCAGGCGCAATATTCCCGCGCGAATGAAAAATATATATATACTATAAGTCATTCATTTATATTTCATACATGTAAATTATTTAAAGAATTTCTTTGCGCATCTGCTATGTGTCATCTTTTAATTTCATGCTGAAACATTTTTTATTAAAAACATCTTTCGCCGAAATAACACACTTGTAAACTCAGTATAACAGAACCCTATATTAAAACTAGCGACATATACTTTATGTAACATTAATTTTTAATAAATACTTTTTACTTTAAATATTTTTAATTTTATAATTTTTTAAAAATTGTATGTAAGAAGGAAAAAACCAGAGTGTCTGATGTATAAACATTTTATTTTACTACAATTGGACGAAATTTTATTAAAAACATTAAACATTACATACCTTAGAAGCAGTAAATCAGTAAAAAAATCAATAGAGGTTGGAATACCTAACTACCTAGGGGGGATTAGTAATGGCTTTTGGTTTTACTGCTACTGCTTTAACTCATGTTTTACTTTTACTGCTTTAACTTCTGCTTTACTTGCTTTAACGTCATATATGTTTTATATACTGCTTTTAACTCCATATGTTATTAAAATTACAGTACCTTAAAGCAGTAAAGCAGGTAAATCAATAGAGGTTACCTAACAACCTAAGGGGATTAGTATGCTTTTGTTTTAACTCGCTTTTCCTGCTTTAACTTTCTGCTTTACTGCTTAACTTCTGCTTTAACGTTTATACTTCCTGCCTTTACTGTTTTTTATATCTTTTCTGCCTTTTACTATGTTTTAACCTCACATGTTTTCCTGCTTTAACTCACATGTTTTAACTCATATATTTAACCTCATAATATTTATTAAACATTACATACCTTAAAGCAGTAAATCAGTTAAATCAATAGAGGTGTTATTACCTAACCCTAGGGGAATTAGTAATGCTTTTTGTTTTAACCTGCTTTACTTGCTTTTAACTATCCCTGCTTTTATGCTTTAAACTCTCTGTTTACTGACTTTAACTTATCTGCTTTACTGCTTTAAAAACTCTCTGCTTTACTGCTTTAACTACTGCTTTAACTTTGGCTTTAAACCTTTCTGCTTTAAAACTTGCCTTTAACCTCATATATTTTATTAAACATTATGTTTTCTTTTATTTTGTTTTTATAACTTTTTATTAATTATTTATTCCTTTTTATTCTTTTATTTGTCTTATTATTTACTTTTATTTATTACATTATAAAATACGGTTTGATTTTGTATTATACTTTTTCTATTTATTTATTCTTTTTATTCTTTTTAATTTATTTTTTAATTTTTGTTTTATTATTATTTATTTGTTTAATAATTATTTTAATTTTTATTCTTTTTATTCTTTTTATTTTATTTTTTATTATTTTTTTTTTATTATTATTTTTATTTTTTTTTCAATACTTTTTGTTTTTATTCTTTTTATTCTTTTTCTTTTATTTTTATTCATTTTACTTTATTATTATTTTATTTTTATTATTTTTATTTAATTATTATACTTAAGTGTTATTTACTTCCTTCATGCCCATTGTTATTATTATTAGAACACAGCACACACACACATACACACACACAAACACACAACACACACACATACACATACACTATAACACTTAAACACACATTCACTATGACACTTAAACACACATTCACTATGCCACTTTATCATTTACACCATAGACACTTACATTTACACTTATACAACACAGACTTCGTTACAGTCACACACATAATTGCTTACACAGATTTACTTACACCTCACAACCGTTTACTCTACGCTCACACATATACAGATTACCTTACACACACACACACAACATCACACACACAACAAAACACGCAACACTCACTTACACCACCACACACATACACACCCACACAACACTCACTTAACACACCCACACACGCACATCTCACTATTACACATAAAGTATAATTTATTTAAAGACATTTTAATGTTTTAATAACATTTTATGTTTTAATTACTCATTCAAATATAACTAAAATTATTTCAAAAGTTTCTTAAAACTTCTATATAAATCAATCATTATCTTTTGAACAAAGAATTTATTATAACTGTTAATACTTTTTGTTTTTAATTTATAACTAACAAGTTTTAAAATAACTTTTAGTAAAATTTTATGAAATTTTTATTAACATATATTTTTTACGTACACTTAAAAATACAATCAGAAAATCAAGTAAAGTCAGCCCTCAGCACCCCTCTACAGCCAAGCTATGCCAGCGTTTGGTTCCTTTTGACTGTTACTGTCTTACATCATCTTTAGCGATGTAATAAGTATAAAAATAACAAAATAAGGTCTTCTCTGCTAACATAACATGTATTTTATTAAAATCATTCAAGGTTTTTATTTAAAAATAACAAATTATTTATGATTTATTTATTTCGCTTCGATGTGTACTAAAAATATTTTCAAAGTTTTTTTACATAATTTGATTTTCTTTATTTTATCTATGTACTGACAATTCCACACGAGAAAACAACAACAACGCGACGGTCGTACATGATACGAAACATGACCTCTCTCTGTAAAAGTGGGTGAAAATAACTACTTAGTAGCCCTAAATTTAGATATCCGTTGTTTGTCACACCACGGGGCGATTTAGGCCTAATCCAGGTCAAAATATATTTCAACTGACCTTTTTTCTGTAAAATGTGGGGCAATAACTACGTTAGGTCCTAAATTAGGCCTAAATTTAGGATAACCCTTTTTGTATCAGGGCTAATTTAAGCCTAATACAAGGTCAAAAGGAATTCCAGTAATATACAAGAATCGAGAATCAATTTTATATTTAAAATATATTCAAACTGAAACATGCTGGATCGTAAGATCCTTTGATCAGGTAAGAAGAAAATGTTTACCTTTCTTGTGAGTGGACGGAGTAACCTATCTCTATATTACCTCGTATGTGATTGGTCAACGAGAATTATTAGCTTTTTGGTTTTAAGGGTATGAAAAAGCAATGTTTTTTTTTCATACCTGAAGACCCAATTTCGTTCATTTAAACTTTAACATAACATGTTAAATATTTATTTATTTCAGAAATAAAAATAAGGAAAATTATTCTTTATTATATAATTAGAATTTAATAATCACAGATCTACAGAACTTTTTGAAATGGAAAAATATGTTATATATATAATATATATATATATATATAATATTATATTATATATATATAATATATATATATAATATAATAAATAGGATAACATTAATATATTAAACAAACGGGTTATTAAATATATTTTACAATGGTTATATATAAGGTTACATTAAACTATATACAGGAATATAGTTATATATTACTTTTCCACATGATGTTTTTCGCGCTATTCTTATAACTTAAAATTCTTTAAATCTTTGCAAATATGCCGACATCATTTATATCATTATCGATGATATAGTTTCGTGGTCTCAGTAATACCCTTCAGTTAACACATATACGTAAAAAGTTCCCGCTCAGATAACATAGTATATTTACATTCGGGTCACCTGCATAAATACTTTTTTGCCATTGTTTTCTAAGTAGATAAATGAATTTCTGTTCGTCTATAGAACTTAGGAAGCGATCGATGATGCTGCGTAGGATCACGATCAAGGGGTTTTCTTCAAAATGCTAGTATTCTTGGGTATACATGTAATGAATACGGTTACGTAAAATTAGATACACAATGTCTTCTTCATCTGCATTAACATGCGCTTACGTACCTCTAACATATATTTCAGTTGCATTAGGCCTGAAATGTAGAATCCAAATGATGTAGGTTCAAATACGGTTGTTTCATTATTTCTCACCCATAATCTAACTTCCAAGCTGATTATGTTTTGATGTTTAAAAATGATAGAGGTAAGTTGCTTATCGCTGGTTTCTTCTTTTCGCACAGGCTAATAACTGTTTCGGTCCAGTTTAAAGGCCTGAGCTTGGTTTACAGATCTGTAAGCCACTCTTCAGTGTGAATACATATACAAAGTAATTCACCTGGACTCACGAAAATACGCTTGTATTATAACAGGGTGATTGGGTAGCACACTTGAAAATTCAAATCCATCGGGCTTTTCTTTTATATAAGAATGAAAACCCTACTACCGGGATGCTTGAATTTCCCATTGGAACAATGTCTTGTATTGGAGGTATACCTGTTAAGTGAATTGATATAGCAACTAGTGAAAAATAGACACTTTTATTACAAACCAGAGAACTTGTGCACCGCTAAGAGCCAAAACGAGTATGATTTTAAATGAGTTTGGGTCTAAAACATCCGACTGCTCAAATATAATTTTTTCATCCAATCAGAGTTAGGGCTCAGGATATGAAAAAACATTTGCTTTTCATACCTTAAAACCAAAAGCGATAAAATAATTTCTCGACGAATCACATACGAGGTCATATCGAGATAAGGAGGATTAACTCCGTCACTCACAAGAAAGGTAAACATTTCCCTTCTTACCTGATCAAAGGATCTTTACCGATCCAGCATGTTTCAGTTTTGAAATATATTTAGTAAAATAATAATAACAAATTGATTGTTATTAAATTTTATACTGGAATTAAATTTTGACCTGGTATTAGGCTTAAATCCGCCTGTGATACAAAAAGGTTTATCCTAAATTTAGGCCTAAATTTAGGCCTAACGTAGTTATTGCAGCACATATTTTACGGAAAAAGGTCAGTTTGAAATATATTTTGACCTGGTATTAGGCCTATAATCGCCCCGGGGTACAAAACGGGTATCCTAATTTAGGGCTAAAGTAGTTATTTCAAACACATTATACAGAGAGAGGTCAGTTTCGTATCTGTAACGAGTGCGGGTTGTTGTGTGTTTTCTCGTGTTGAATTGTCAATGTACATAGATAATAATAAAGAAAAATCCAAATTATTTAAAAACTTGATATTTTAGTTAACATCGAGCGAATAATATAGATGTAAGTGAATAATTGTTAGTTTTAAATAAAAACTTAGAATGATTTTAATAAAATACAATGTTATGTTAGCAGAGAAGAAATTATTTTGTTATTTTTATACTTATTACATCGCTTAAGATGATGTAAAGTAGTAAGTCAAAAAGAACAAAACGTGGCATAGCTTGGTGTAGAGGGGTGCTAGGGGCTGAACTTTAACTGATTTTCTGATTTATTGTTTTAAGGTAATAAATTATGTTTTTAAAATAAATTCATAAAATTTACTAAAAGTTATTTTAAAACTTGTTAGTTATAAAATTTTAGTAAACAAAAAGTATAACAGTTAATAAAAATCCGAAGATACAAAAGATAATGATTGATTAATTATAGAAGTTTTAAGAAACTTGAAAATAATTTTAGTTATATTGAATGAGTAATATAATTGTACGTGTTTAATTAAAACATAAAATGTTTTAAATAAATTATACGTTATACTGTGTAAGTGAATGTCGTGTGTGGGTGTGTAAAGTGAGTGTGTGGTGTGTGTGTGTGTGGGTGTGTAAGTGAGTGTGGTGTGGTGTGTGTGTGTGTGTGTGTGTGTAAGTAAATCTTGTGTGTGAGCGTAAGTAAATCGGTGTGAGTGTAAGTAAATCTGTGAAGTAAACTTGTGGTGTGTGTATACAGTGTAAATGTAAAAGTGTCCTATGGGTAAGAAAGTGGCACAGTGAAATTGTTGTATAAAGTGTCATAGTGAATGTGTGTATAAGTGTACAGTGTGTGTGGTTGTGTGTGTGTTTATTGTGTGTGTGTGTGTGTTCTAAATAATAATAAAAATAGGCAATGAAGTAAATAACACTAAGTATAATAAAAAAATAATAAATAAAATAATAATTAAAAGTAGAATAATAAAATAAAATAAAAAAGAATATTAAAACTAAATAATCTCGTATCTTAATAAAATAAATATTACTTGAAAAATAACATTAAATAAAAAAAGAAAATAGAAAATATCTTGCAATAAAAAGAAACGTATAAAAAAAAAGAATCATAATAAAAGTAAAATAAAAAAATAAATAAAAAGAATAAAAGAAATAAAAATAAACAAGATATGAATTGCAAAATAAAATAATAATAAAGTAAAATAATAAAAATAAAAAGAAAGAATAAGTTCGAAAAGTTTAACACAAAAATAAAAGAAAAGTCGTCTTGCGGAAAGTATGGGTTTAAGCAGTTCTGGCAGAAACTAAAACTTGTAAGCAGATAGTTAAAGCAGTAAACAGCAGAGAGTTAAATCCCCGCAGTAAAGCAGATAGTTAAAGCAGTAAAACAGAGAGTTAAAGCACAGTAAAGCATATAGTTAAAGCAGTAAAAGCAGTAAAACAAAAGCATCCTAATACCCAATAGGTGTTAGGGTAATAAACTCTAAATTGATTAACTGATACTGCTTTAAGGTATGTAAAATGTTAATAAATATATGAAGTTAAAGGGCAGTAAAGCAGTAATAAAGCATAAAACATGTGAGTAAAACAGTAAAGCAGAAAAGTTAAAAGTAAAGCAGAAAGTTAAAACAGTAAAAGGCAGAATAGTTAAAGCAGTCAAAGCAGAAAGTTTAAACGCAGTAAAGCAAGTAAAACAAAAGCATACTAATCCCTAAGATGTAGGGTAACACCTCTTTGATTTACTGATTTACCTGCTTTAAGGTATGTATTTTAATAAATATGTGAGTTTAAGCAGTTAAAACATAATGAGTTAGAAGCAGTAAAAGGCAGAAAGTTTTAAAGCAGTAAAACATGAGTTAAAGCAGTAAAGCAGTAAAACAAAAGCATACTAATCCCCCCCTAGGTGTTAGTTAACACCTCTATTGATTTACTGATTTACTGCTTTAAGGTATGTATTGTTAATGTTTTTAATAAATATTTTGTGCAATTGTAGTAAAATAAAATCTTTATATATCAAACACTCTGGTTTTTTTCTTCTTACTACAATTTTTAAAAATTTATAAATTAAAAAGTATTAAGTAAAAAGTATTTAAGGAAAATAATGTTAATAAATATATGTGTTTAAATAATAGGTCTGTATGAGTTACAGTTTTATGTTCGCGAAAATGTTTTTAAAATAAAAAATGTTTAAGTATGAAATAAAATGAATGACTCATAGTATATTTGAAAAGAAATTCTTTGAATAATGTTTAAGTATGAAATAAAATGAATGACTTATAGTTATATTTTTTCATTCGCGGCGGGAATATTGCGCGTGGCGGGCCGCCCGCGGCGGCGGGGAACGCTGAAATTATTGCGCGCTGCGGGCGCACCGACCTGCGGCGGTAGCGGAAAATATTGCGCCTCGGGCGCACGCGGCGGGCGGGGACGCCGCGGGACGCACCAGCGGGTGCGGGATTTGGCTGTCCTTTGCGCGGGAGGGCTACGCTGAGCCCTGGTGGTTAACTTGTGAACTAGGGGTGAAGACATTAATATTAACTCTGTTCTTTAATGGAGGGTAGAGGATGATCCATCAAAGATGATTTCATCAAAAATGAATCATCAATATAGATGTCAACAAAGATGACGTCATCAAGGATGAGTCATCAAAGATGAACCTTCAAAGTTGAGGCCATCAAGTTGAGGCATTAATGCTGAGTGCATCAAAGTTGAGGCATCAAAGTTGAGGCATCAAAAAGCTGAGCCATCAAAGTTGAGACATCAAAGTTGAGGCATCAAAATATCGAGTGTGTGAGTGTAAGTGTATCTGTGTGTGGGTGTGAGTGTAAGTGTATATGGGTTAATGTAAGTGTCTATGGAGGAGTGTAAGTGTGTAGTGTCATATTGTGTATAAGTGTCATAGTGAATTT
This sequence comes from Trachelipus rathkii, assembly GCA_015478945.1. NCBI lineage: Eukaryota > Metazoa > Arthropoda > Malacostraca > Isopoda > Trachelipodidae > Trachelipus > Trachelipus rathkii. The sequence goes on from JABUQX010017932.1 coordinate 35,403, forward strand.
GTGTATAGTGTTATAGTGTATGTGAGTGTGTGCAAGTAATATATATAATAGGCTATTAAGTGATAGAAAAGGGACTACTCATAGTAGGGAAACAGCATCCTAGCAGGCTTTAATATACACCAATCGATTCCACTCATAACTTATAACCTAGGGGTAGACACCCTATTAGGGCTAATTCGGGGCTCAGGGAGGCTAGAAAAAGGCTTGAAAAAAAGTGGCACTCAGTTGGCATTATGTGGCACTCACTTGGCACTATGGGCACTCACTTGGCACTCATTGTCACTCACTTGGCACTCATTTGGCACTCCATTGGCATCATTGGCACTCCACCCAGGCACTCAATAGAATAATCATAGAAACACTAAATAGAACAATAACTAGATATTCTTACGGTGATTGGGAACCAATCAAAGCCATCAAGTAGCGCCCGTGGTCAAAAATTGACCATGGATATGGCAAGGTCAAAGGCTAAATATCATGGTCAAACGGTTAAGACATCAAAAAAAGGGCTAAGTCCCTAAAGGAAGGACAAAAAATTACCGGGGGCAAAAATTGACCCATGGTATCTGTCAAGGGTGTGTATGTGTGTGCGCACGCGCACGTGTGTATAAGTGTAAATGTAATGTCTATGGGTAAATGTAAGTGTCAATGGGTAAATGTTGTGTATAAGTGGGTGTGGTGTGTGTGTGTGTGTGTGTGTGTGTGTGGTGTGTGTTGTGTGTGGCGCACCGCGCACGCGGTGTGTAGGTGTTCAAGTTAGGGTAGGTCCATACATTCGTACAAGTTAGGAACGAAATATGTGACGGGTGGACCACGAGTGGGCAAAAAATTGGCGTGGGCAAAAAATGACCCATGGTATCTGGTAAGGTCAAGGCCGAAATATCATGGTCAAGCAAGGTAAAGACATCAAAAAATGGCTAAGCCCCTAAAGGTAGATCAAAATTACCGTGGGACAAAATTGACCATGGAAGAACCAAGGGTTGTCGTAAAATTGGGTGGTCAAAATTGACGCAGGAAGGACCAAAGGGTAAGGCAAAAATTACCGTGGGCCAAAATTGACCATGGAAGAGCCAAAGGGTAAAGCCAAAAATTACCGGTGGTCAACTTGACCCATGGAAGGACCAGGGACCAAAATGTACGTGGGGCCCAAACATGACCCACGGAAGATCAAAGGGTAGCCAAAAATTTACAGTGGGCAAAAATTGACCCATGGTCGAAAAAATTAGGTGCGGGGTCGTACAACGTTTGCTGACGCAACCGTTTGGGCGCAACCCTTCTTCGAAGGTTGCAAAAAATAGGGTTGCCCATAAAAATTAGGGTTGCCAAAAAATTAGGGTTCTCAAAAAATTAGGGTTCTCAAAAATCAGGGTTCTCAAAAATTAAGGGTTCTCGAAAAAATCAGGGTTTCTCAAAAAAAACTTAGGGTTCTAAAAAATTAGAGCATCTCAAAAAATCGCTCTTCCCCTAAAAGGACAGAGGGTAGGTAAAAATTTGGGCCAAATTGACCCATGGAAGACCAAGAGGGGGTCGAAAAAAAAGGTCAAGGCCCAAAAAGGTAAACGCCAAAAAAGGTCAAGGTCAGGTAAAAATTCCGAGCTCAAGAAAAAGGTCGCGGTCCAGAAGAGTCAAAAAGGTCGCGGGTCAATTTTTCGAACCGGGAATGGCTCCCCTACTAATCCATACCTCGATAAAGAAATGCCTCAACCCAGTTTTTGGCAGCGAATTTCGATGCGATAAACGCAACGTTTGTTTACAAATCATATTGAAATCAAGTGATTTTTGGTAATGGCCACGTGGTTTTAAAATAAACAGAAATAAAAAAAAATGACAAATGGTTTATATTACAAATGATTGATCAATTATTGTGATGGAGTTTCTCGATTTTGGAAGAAATTAGATTTAAAGCTAATTTTATTGATTGATAACATTCATCAAAACCAAAAGGACCTCTACCAGCGTGCCGCCCATCTTGTTTGTTTAACATTTTCCATAAGGCACGTCCTAAATTCGGCAGCACGGGAAATAGCCAACCTTAAAAACAGAATCTTTAAAATTCCCTTAACGTTGTGAGCAATTTTTTCTAAATTGCGCTCAATGAGCAAAAGAACGCAAACCCGAGCATTCTTACGTTTTAATAAGAAAAATAATGCAAACAATAATAAAGATTAATGAAGTAAGACTAAAATATTTTTTATATTTTTAATTATTTCTTTTGTCCCTCTTGAATAGGGCCGCCCGTGAGTGGTTCTAACATAATTTGTTAAATAATTAAAAAATAAAATAGAAAAAAAAAATTGCTAAGAGCACAGTCTTATTGAAATGAATAACTGAATTTGAGTAAATGATATATATATATATAATATATATATTATATATATTAATATATATATATATATATATAGTATAAATATAAATATATATAAAATATATATATATATATATATATATATAACTATAATATATATTATATAATAATATATATATATATATAATCATTTTATCTCAAGTTTAATCTCAAATTTATGAATTTGAGATAAATTATTATATATATATATAATAATATATATAATATATATATAATATATATATATATATAATATATATAATAAATATATATTATATAATAATATTATAATAATATATATACATATATATATGATATATAATATAATTATATATACTTATATATATATATTATAATATAGTATATATATATTATTATAAGGTATATATAAAATATGATATCATACAAATATAATACAATATAATTGAGTACCTGGGACGCATGGCGATTAGAATCATTTCTAAATGCTTCCTTTGTGGAGTTGATGTCATTTTGAGATGAAAGAATATTTTCTTTGTTGAATCCCGAAGAATGAAATCGCCCATTTTTTATTTATACTTTTATTATCAGTTTCTCTCTTTTTTTTAAATCATTTTTCTTCTTATATTTTTTTTCTTTTTCTCTCTTTTTACTTCTATTTTTTTAATTAATTAATCAACTTTAGAGGAATTTATGAAAAGTCAAAATATTTTTAAAATACTTAGCCTTTGAAATACAAAAATTCTTTCTTGTCACTTTTGGGTGAAGAAGAAGATATAATATATATATATATATATATAATATATATATACAATGTATTCGATATATATTATACTATAATATATATATATATATATATATATATATAATATATAATATATATATATATATATAATAATATTAGTATTGTATATATATATAGTATTATACAAGGTATTTATACAATTCCACGTTACCTCTTAATAATGTATTAAACACAGAAATAATCATTAATCACAAGAAGATATTATTAAATTTCTTGTTCGTTCATACAGCTAGAGTCACACTTCCCGTAAATATAGGTTAATGTTTCCTACAATCCCCTCGGAAACTAAGCTTCTCATAGAAGGCTTTGTTTACACCCAACTTCCAAATCCAATCAAATCACCATCTTAGCCCTTCATTCCTTGACATTTCACTAGTAATTCCACTATACCTGCAGATTTACCATTCTTCAACTTTCGTCACTCTACCCCATTTATCCTCCTATCCTTTATTAATTACCCTCACTCGCCTAAAATATCTATTCCATCTTGAACCATCAAAACCACGCACATTCGTTATCACCATCACCTCTTCATTACTGCCAATGTTATGCAGATTTTAGAAGTGTTCCCTCCACACTCTCCTCCCATCCATTTCATCAGTTACGAAATCACCATTCCTATTGATTATTCTATGTAGATTCCCTTTACTCTCATTCTTAACCCTTTCGCGTTTCTTCTCCTATCCTTTGTAAGCTCCCCCCCCATCGATCATCCTCTTGCCAAAAGTTTCATTTAAACCTCATATTTTCCTCCTACAGTAATCCACTTAGGTCTTCATTTTCCTTCTTATATATTTCCCTACACCTTTCTTTCGAAACCCCTAGATCATTGCACTTTTAGCACAAAATTCAACCACGCCCTCTTTTTATACGCAATCGCCTCATTCATTCCACACGACACTGTTAACATCTACATTCTTACTTTAAGGCACCATCACATAATTTTCTCATTTGCACTACTAAAGGGCTTCCTTCATTTGCGTCTAGATTTGTTTACAGTTTCATCTTGTTACACATTCACCTATTTATATTTGCAAGAGCCCCTTAAATACTTTTTATTTTATTAAATTGTTTTCACGTTACACTTCTTACTTTTAATTCTACCCACTTCCATCCTTATCACCTTCCTCTCCATCCGCCCTCACTAACGTAATCTTACATAAAACAATATAATGAACGATAATCCCATTCCATAGCCCCTCACTGATTTAACATCCAACACATACTTCAACATCTCCTTCTTCACTAACATAAAATCAATCATACTTTTCACTTTGATACCATCTCTAGCCACCGATGGACAGCACAGAAACTTTTGTGCCTAGAACACGATCTATCAGGAGAGCTCTGGGAGAAAAACGATTTTAGAGGGGCCAAAATGGGAAGAGATGGCTAGTTCCTTGAAGGGTGAAACCCACCTGAGTAATATAACTCAAGGGATTTAGCATCCGACCATTCGTCGCCTGAGAAAGAGTTTTCTACAGTGCTCCGGGATCAAGAGTTTCGAGGACAAAGGAGATCAAGAGTTTCGAAACCAAATGAAGAAGATACTGGCCCAACTGACAGGGCGAAAGTCCTACCTGGGAGATGGTGTAGAGTTAGTATATATATATATAATAAATATAATAATAAATATTATATATATATAATATAATTATATAAATATAAAAATATATATATATAATATATATATATTAGTATATATAATATATATATATATTATATATATATAATATATATATAAGAGTATATACTATATAGGTATATTATATATATATATATATATATATATATATAATATATATATATATATTATATATTTAAATAAATATATATATAATTATATTTTATATATAAAAATATATATAATAATATTATATAATTATTATATATATATATAATAATATATATTATATATATATATTATATATATATATATATATATATAAGTCAAATAAGATTTAATAATTAATTTCGTAATAAAAGTTAATCCATAAAATTAAATACATATATATTATTTTTAAAATGTTTTAAAATGGTGTGATGCAACTTTAGCTTCATTTCAAAGCCAACACTCAAAAACTTCAAACTTATTTACAAATAATTATGCGACCTTTGGGGAATAAATAATGTTATATTTCATTTACAGCCTTGTAGAATATCTTCTGAAACGTTCTAAACGCAAAGACCAACTTTGTTAATAATAATATTTGGATAAAGGCAATGATGAGGAGGATGAAGCGAAAAAGGAACCTTTAGCCATCGCGAGTGATAGTTCATAAAATTCTTTTATATTTAGTGAGTTTGAAAGCTTCAAAGATATATAAGATGCATAGGAAACTTTGTCGGAACCGTAATAGTCTTAACAGACAGAGATGAGTCAGGTTCTTACCTCTGATGAAACCCGAAATTTGAGTCAAGGATAGTTAGGAAATAATGAACAAGATGAAATATGTTCAGAGAGTTGTTTACAAAACGAATCATCTATGAGGAATTTGATAGATAGAGATGCCAGTAATTATAGATTTAAACCAACTTGTGATTAATGTATGAAAGAGTTTTTCTTAACTTAAAATGCAGACTAGATAAATAAAGAAACTTTTGCAAATTTCTGTTCTTGGAGCAGCAAAAATCGTGGAGATTTGATTAATAGGGAGAAAACTGAAGAACCTGAGGAAAACAAAGAAGCAGACGTTTTTCTAAACACAAATGGCTCATCCATATAAGATCCAACAGCTTCTTTAGAAGCTTCAGAAATTTAACCTGAATCGGAAATGGCAGAACTGAGTCAGGAACTTACCTCTGATGAAACTCTAAATTTTCGTCAAGGAAACTTAGCAAATAATGAACAAGATTAAATACGTTCAGAGAGTTCTTTACAAAACGAAAAACTATTGTACCAATCAGCTATGAGCAATATTATAGATAACGATTCAAGTAATAATAGAATTAAAACAAATTGTAATAAATGTAAAAAAGAGTTTTTCTTAACTTAAAATGCAGGCTTAGCAAATATATTAACTTTTGAAAATTTTTGTTTTCTGGGCAGCGAAATTCGTAAAGATTTGATTAATAGGGAGTAAATTGAAGAACCTCAGGAGAGCAAAGAAACAGGCGCTTTTCAAAGCACAAATGGCTCTTCCATATAAGATCCAACAGCTTCTTTCGAAACTTCAGAAATTTAACCTGAATCGGAAATGACAGATCTGAGTTAGGAACTTACCTTTGATGAAACTCCAAACCTGAGTCAGGAACTTACCTTTGATGAAACTCCAAATCTGAGTCAGGAACTTACCTTTGATGAAACTTCAAATATGAGTCAGGAACTTACCATTGATGAAACTTCAAATATGAGTCAGGAACTTACCTTTGATGAAACTCCAAATGTAAGTCAGGAACGTACATTTGACGAAACTCCAAATATGAGTAGGGAACTTACCTTTGATGAAACTTCAAATATGAGTCAGGAACTTACCTTTGATGAAACTCCAAATCTAAGTCAAGTAAAGTTAGGGAATAATGAACAAGATAAAATATGTTTAGAATGTTGTTTGCAAAACGAAAAACTATTGTACTAATCAGGAGATATGAATAATTTGACAGATAACGATTCAAGTAATTAGAGAATTAAAACAACTTGCAAATAATGTACAAAAGAGCTTTTCTTAACTTAAAATGCAGACTTAGTAAATAAAGAAACTTTTGCAAATATCTGTTGTTGGGGCAGCAAAAATCGTGAAGATTTGATTGATAGGGAGAAAACCGAAAAACCTGAGAAAAATAAAGAAGCAGAAGCTTTTCAAAGCACAACTGGCTCACCCATATAAGATCCAATAGCTTCTCCCGAAATTTAAGAAATTTAACCTGAATCGGAAATGACAGAAATGAGTCAGGAATTTACCTTTGATGAAACTCCAAATATGAGTCAGGAACTTACCTTTGATGAAACTCCAAATCTGAGTCAGGAATTTACCTCTAATGAAACTCCAAATTTGAGTCAAGTAAAATTAGGAAATAAAGAACAAGATGAAATACGTTCAGATAGTTATTTACAAAACCAAAAACAATTGTAACAATCAGCTATGAACAATACGATAGATAACAATCCAAGTAATTAAAGAATCAAAACAACTTTTGTTTAGCGTAAAAATTAAGTTTTCTTAGCTTAAAATGCTGATTTAGTAAATAAAGAAAATGTTGCAAATTTATGATGTAGGATACGAAAAAATAGAGTGAAAGTTAGAGTGCGTCTTTTGCCTGCAGCGAGAAAATATATATATTCTCCCAAAGTTACTTTTACCTACCCAACCCTTGTGTATCTATAATAAAACATTTGTGTATATACATACTTATATATATATTAATATTATATCATAATATAATACCTATATATTCATATAGTAACACTATCCAATATATATATATTATTTGATAGATATGATTCACTGAACTAGAGTACTATTATTATAAATTCTCTTTCTACTTCTTGATCTTCATGTTCTTCTTATCTTTTTAATGATATTCCCTTTGAAATATAACGCGAGTATACTTTATAGATCACGCGTCGGGTGCCAATAAATCATTTTCCATGGCATCCATAAGAGTCTACTTGAAGCTGTAGTGAAGGATAATTGCATTACCATTCTAATTTAGTACACCATTATGTGTAAACATCCGCACAGCGGTGATCCAAAATTAATTGAGGTTATGATAAGTGAAATGGGTCATTTTGAAAATAATTTCCTATATTTTCATTCATTTTTTATAATTAAACAAAGGATTCTTATTTGTGCTTTATATTCAACTTAATTAATTTATATTGCAATTACTTTGTTAATGAGTGCAACAATTTTGATAATCATATATATATTTATCTATTACTTTTATAAATATATTCAATTCTTAATTTTGATAAAGTTCTGATACATGATTTTTAACTCCGCATTTTTGTACTATAATTAGTTAACCATAATCGTATTTCGAAATTTCTTGTTTGAACAGGTTGTTAGGTTTAGGTCCCATGTTGGGACGAATTTGTTGTTGGAATTATGCTTCCGGGTCTAAATGTTCCCCTAAAATAAAGCCCGAGTAAAAAGGCAAATGACCTTATTCAATTGATAACTCTCCAACCTAGAGAGTGAGATCGCAGTGTGGCACCAGACGAAACAAACCTCTCTCTCTTATAATATAATAATTAATATAAATATATATCTTAAAATTCTACCTATATATAATATATATATATTATATAATATATATACTATATACCTATACCACTATAAGGTATATATCTATTCACTTGCTACATAACGGATTTAAAGATGTCAAAATACCTATAATAATATATATATACATATATATATACTATATAATATATATATAATTATATATTATCTATATTATTATTATAAATTAGTAACCTACATACTATATAATTATAAAATATGTATAATATAATATATATAGGTATATATTTATAATATATATATACTATATAAATATATATATATATATATTATAATATATATAATTTATATATATATATATATAATATATATATTAAATATAATATATATATATATCATATATATATATACTAATATATATACCCGACGCTTTCTTTCTGGTTTTGTAATTAGATTATTAAAAATTAAACTTAATTTTGAATTATTTGTAATTAATAATTTTGTTTGTTCAATGTGTGAATTTCGGAAAAGAGACCAAGTCTATTTAAGCACATTTTTGAAACTGCGGAAACAGTGAAGAAGATCCCAAGACCCAGCATCATACAGTTGTTCTAATATGTGAAGAGCTTTTGTGCTCGAAATTTGTTTTCTCTGTGCATGGATTCTGCAATACTATAGGTACAAATCTCTCTTTTAAAGATTATATTACGGCTCCTAATCCAACATGTACATTGGATAAAAGATCCGCGACTAGGTGGGCAAAAGAATGAAGGAAGAATAACTGCTTAGAAAAGTTCCAAGTTTTGACATCTTAAAATAAATTTATATAATATATGGTATTAGCTACGCTTTAGACCGTTCAAGTTATGGAAGAAAAGCGATTAAGGATAAATGGGATTGTGAAGGCAGTGAGACTATGTGACATACAAAACATTCCACTACGATAACACTCTGATCCAGCGCACATATTATAACTCCTGTCCAAAACGATGGCAATTTCCGTAGATTTTTAAGGTATTGGGCCAACGAGGATGAAAAACTAATCAGCGAACAATTGAAGCATAGTGCAGGGGAACTCGATATACGCAAGCCCAAAATTCCAAATGCATTAATTAATCCCTTTGGCCGTATTATTATTATTATTATTATTAAAAAAAATTTGCAGACCAGGTTCGTTAGAGCTCTGCGCAGTTTTAACTGACGAAACCACAGATATATCCTTAGTGGAATAGTTTTCCTTGTACCTCATATATATTACAAAAACCAAGCCTCTCACTATAACAGAGGACTTTCGTTTGTTCCTGTTCACGATGTCAATGGTCAAGGTTATGCGAGAGTGCTACATGGAGTTCGAGGTCGATTTACAACTAATAAATAATTTTTTTTTATTGTATACTATATAAATTCTTTCATGAAACCATCAATTTCATTTTCTTTTAAAATAGTTTTTCCATTTTTTCATGGAACATCTTTTTTTCTTAAGTTAAAGTTAAATGTACTTAATTTTAACCTACCTGCATTACTATTATTTCTTTTCTTTGTTGAGGTGAAGGAGAGGGTTCTTTGTTGGATTCCTGAGAGAATTTCAGAGAGATATTGCAAAAAAAGAATAATTATGGACTATAAATTCTTTTAGGAGACAATAACAATAAAAAGCAAAACAAAAAACAGAAACAAATATAATAAAAAAAATTTAAAAAAAAAATACAGATTTAAAAAAAAAAAAAAAAAAAATTACCCAGGATCTAAAAACGGTCAATTCTAGTGTTTTTTCTAATTTTCGAAATCTTTGTTTCGTTTTGAGAAAAAAAAATAAAAAACGTTCCCAGCCTTCACTTTTGTTTTCTTTTATTCCCATACAAAATATAAGAAACAACTTAATTTCTTTACATAATTTTATCCAATCCTTGCAGGAATCCGAACACATTTTATTGAAGTTAAAGCCAAAAAGACTAATTTTAAATAAGAGCATCCATCAAGTCAGATAAATCATTTATTTTAATCTATGTAATACTATAGTAACCTGACTTAAACCTAATTTAATTTAAATGCGCTAAAAATAAAAAATTCAATAATTATCTATATGTATATATATATATTTATATATATATAAATATAGAGACGAAAATAAAAAAGGGTACATGTGTATGTAGGTATAATATATAATAATATATATATATATATATAATATATAATATATATATTGTCGAACAGCTAAATTGTCAACAACACTTCTGACTTCGGCTACATTCTTCTACACCATTTAACAAGCTCATCATTTTATTGAAATAACTTGATACTTTAACGTGGTCACATATGGGTTAATTAATTATCTAAAAAAGGAGAAAAAGATTTTTTGATATTACAACCAAAATCCTAGGAAAATCCATTTCCCGATACATTATGAAAGTGACAGTTTAAAATGTTACTTTGGTAGTTTCCAACATGATTGATTGTATGCAGTTCGCTTTATTGCAGTATGTTGAGTAAAGGGGGTGAGGATACACCTTTTATTTATTTTTTTTTAAAAAATATATAATTTTATTACTTTCAAATTTTAACCTGATATAAAGAAATATGTTATATAAATAAATTATCTAAATAAACAAAGACTGTATCTCCAGGTTACACACACGGGAAATTTTAATTGCATGGCCATAATAGAAAAAAGCTATCACTAAAGAAAAAACACTTTTGACAAAAAAAAAAAAAAAAAAAAAAAAAAAAAAAAAAAAAAAAAAAAAAAAAAAAAATAGAATCGTCAAGAACTCGTAAGTGAAGCTAGGACCGATAATAAAACCAGGGCTGCCGAGTTCGTTAAAATAATATTTCGACTCCGACTCCGACTCCACTTAACAAAATTTTTTCAACTCCGACTCCGACTCCACATAAACAAAAATTTTCGCTATTACAAAGCAGTCAAATTAAAAATTTCGACTGTGACTCAGATTGGTGCTTACAGAGTTAACGTCTAAAACGTTTGTTTTCAACTATTTTTTTTCGCTTGCTTTTGAGAATAAAAAAAATTTATACCACTTTTCCAATGAATAATCTCCAATGATAATACAGTAAAATGCCCGTAAAGGACATAAAGCATGCAGGCGCAACACTGGACAGACAAATATATTTCAGTTTTGAAAACAAATGTTATTGATTTAATTATAATACCAAATTATTTTTATTTTTATTATAGAAGATTCCGTGCGCTTTTTTTTTTTTTTTTTTTTTTTTTTTTTAACCAATGTAAAAAGCGAATTGTGAAGTCATCACAAATTAATAATAATAATAATTAATAATAATAATAATAATTAATAATTAATAATAATAATAATAATACATATAATAATAATTAATACATAATAATAATAATAATAATACATAATAAATAATAATTAATAGTAATAATATAATAATAATAATAATAATAATATAAATAATAATAAATAATATAATAATATAGTTCTATAAATTTTCGACTCCGGACTCCGACTCCCAACACTTAACACGACAACACTACTGTCATCATTCAAAGCAAAGAAAAGTAGAAATCACGATAAAAGGTAGAGCCAATGGGATAACAGCTCACAACTGTCTTAACAGCTACAAGAGCGGTTTAATTTCCAAAGATCCTTTCACATGTGGAGGGGGGGGGCACTGCACAAATTTACAGCTGCTTTATCCTTTCTTCAAAACCATGGAATACATAACAAGCTAATTTAAAGGCTCAGAAAACACTTTAAATTAATCGCTTAGAGCTCGCGAAAAAAAAAAAAGAAAGAAAATATTAAACAGAAAAAAAAAAAAAACTGGCATTTTGCCTTTTATTTGATGCAAATCGAATGAAAATTATGAAAGTTATACTCAAAATCAAAGCTATGGGATATTTCCTTTGAAAACTTTACTCAGGGAAATAAAAAAAAAAACCTTTTGTGCCAAAATTTTATAACAGTGTTTGTTACTTTGGACTTGTTTAACCAGTTGATATGTAGTGTAGTTCTCTGTTGATTTCCTGTACACACACAAAAAAATAATAAAATGTTTTCATAAAAGAATTTTTTTTGTTAACAAATACTTAACTACCATCATATAATTCCAAATTACAGGACAGCAAGGTTACCTCAAACACCTGCCTAAATTACCTAAGAATCTAAATTAATACATGAAACTGTTCTAATATGAATAATAATTTTTACAACTTTAGATTTCTTTGTTATAAGACATATAATGATGTACGTAAGCCCGGCTACCCTTTCTTGTTACACCAGAATGTAAATATTTTAGAGTTCTACAAAGGAGATACCTCAAACACCTGCCTAAAATACCTAGGAGTTCAAATTAGTACATGAAACTTAAATAATATGTATACTTATTTTTACAAATTTAGATTTCTTTGCTATAACACATATAAAAACATTTCTTTTGAAATGAGATTAAAACCAGATCATATTTAATTTCCCATCCAATATTAACTACTCCAGGGGATTTCTATATAATAATTTAAGGTAAATCAAAGACGTATATCTGTACAGTTTTTATTTCTAGTCGTATACAGTACTTTTTTATTACTAGTCGTATACAATACCTTAGGTTTTTCATCTTTACTATATAACTTTTCTTTTAAATAAATAATTAATTAATTATAACTAGATTTGATAAATAAGTTTATTTACTTCCTTGGAATTGTAAAAAAAAAAGTAATTGTAATTTATATATTATTTACAAACCCGTGTGTAAAAGTGATGTCAAAAACTGTTGAATGTTAATAAATCACTTTATAGAATAATGAGCAATTGCTAATTATGTAGAAACTTATTTCACTTCTTTATTTAACCATATAAATTCTTTAAAAAGAATAAAGGATTTCTATCAAAAACGATCGAAAGCCTGTTATTATCATTATTATTTTGTTCTTCTTGTTGTAAAATGCTATCAGCGTCGATTTTGTATTCGCAAATGAAAGAATACGGAGAAACGCAAGGCGGGTTGTCGATGATCGGGGAGCCGAAATCGAAATTCAAAATGGCGCACCCGTCTTGATTCTCATCGAAATCGAAGTAAGTAAAATCGAGTTTGAATTGCTGAGTATTTGTCACGTCAATTCCGTTGACATCTGTCGCCGTGCCACTCGCGGCAATTCTCGCTCCTATCCAAATTTCATTTCTTGGTGCATCTGTAAGATATATATATATATATATATATATATATATATATATTAATATATAATATATCATATATATATATATATATATACTATATATACATTATCCATATTACTTATATCAACACTATAATAATACTATCATCATTAACTATGATATATATACTATATTATATACTATCATATATATATACTGTATATATATTTATATATATATAATATATATATAATGATATATATATATATATATATACATTATATATTAATATTATATAATATAATATATATATATATAGAAAATCTATTATAATTATATTTATATATATATATATACTATATAATATATATATATATCATATTATATATATTATATATATATTATATTATTATATATATAATATATATATATATATACATATCATATCATATATATTCATATATATACCGTTATATATCTATATATATTAAATTATTTATTACAATAATATTTTAATTAATTATCTATAATATTATTTATTTAATTATTTTATTAATATAATATATATATATAGTTAATTAATATAATATTATATAATTATATATATATATATAATATATATATATTATATTATATATATATATATATATATATATATATATATATATATTATATATCCTCATTCATCTCATTTTTTTCTTTTCTTCATCCGATTTCATCATCATAATCATTTCATCATCAGCCTCCCCACGGCTTCCTCTCTCTCAAGATTCTTGGGTGGGGTGCCAAACATAACTCGAAACGTATAACTTAAGTAGAAGGGCTCATGACCTAAGTTGAAAGGAGAGACTCCTGATCCCTCCTCTCAATAACTTAAGTGAACTCGTCCAGCCAAAGTATCCACCTAGAGCCTCACACATCGAAGCAGACAGTGGCTCTTCTTGGATCATTTGTTCAAGGTCTATTCCTGGAGTCAGATTCACAATCACGCTCCCCTCAAAAAAACCAAGAGATTCACTCTATTATTGCATCATCCATCTTTAATATATATCAATACATTCCAACATCTTCATCAACGCAAAATCACTCAATACTTAATTTCACCACCATTTTACCTACACAACATCACGATATGCAAGCAATGTCTTCCTGTTCGAAGGAATTGTCATTACTCACCACACACACAGAGACATGCCTCACGCACACACATACACATGCACCTCCTCACACGAAAAGAATTAACTTCGACTCCTCATAACCCTTGCTAGTTTTTCTATTCCACGAAACTCTCTTCAATCAACAATAGTTTACATCCCACTAATTAAAATCAATCTGAAGCCCCTCAATATAACCTCCTCCAAACATCATTCTGACCGCTCCAAGAATTCAGTACTTGTAACCTACATCTTCATCTGTCGCCTCACGTGTACAACGCTTCGGGTGCTTGTAACCTTCCTTCATCTATAGGACCACGACTAATTCTAGTACCCTCCCTTCAACAAAGAGCACAAACAAAGCAACCCATTAGTCTGTCTCCCACCAAATCACGTATTCATTAACACTCGCAACTCCTCTCCCCTCTCATTTCCCCTCCACCCTACACACACATCCACATTTCACCCCCACCACCACCCGTCCTCAACACATCTTTTACCCACTCTGCTTCAGTCTCAGCAATCAACAATCAAATTATACCCTTACTAAAATACATTCATTCACTTTTACTTCATCTCTCGCCATTTAATGATTAAACGCTCCCATGTTGCCTAAATGTTAATTATTTAAGAATGCAACATTTACAAATTAGTTTTAAAGTTAAGTCAAAGATCAAGTCTGAGAAAAGTATGAACCATTCCAGCAGAATAAGTAAGTCGGATAGAGGGGACCACAACCCAAGCTACTACTGTCCTTTTAACTCCTATTATAACAAGCAGAACGTACCTTCATGGCATTCTCTCATTTCCACATATAGGGATGCTCGGAGCATACACACACACGACAACTACATTATATAATCATATATATATATATATATATACTATCAATATATTAAGTTATATATTATATATATATATATATATATATATATATATATATATATATATATATATATATTATGAGTATTTGTATGCGGAATCACAGTATTAAAAAAATAAAAAGTCAATACCATACTAAGCTTCCATATTAGCGTCTCCAACAGCTTAAATACTTTTTTCAATGGTTCTTGCTTCAATTTCGATTATGGAAAAGACCAATAGTTAAACGAAATAAAGCCGTGTAACTATATTAACAAATGGAAAAAAATTTTGAAATATAATTCATTTCTGTCGTCTAGGAACTAATACACTTTCGGAGTCGAAGCTTAAATTTGGTATAATAATATCTATAACCTTTTAATCAAATTTATTTTTTCATAATTATTATTTTTATATATTATTTATATTATTATTATATTTTATTATAATTACACATGATCAGGTGTATGAGATACTGAGATCTATGAAAGTCAGGAAGGGCATTGGCCCGGATGTTATTCCATCTCGGGTTCTGATGGGGTGTGCTGAGCTGGCGCTTGTCCCTGTTTAACTATACGTCATCTATGCCATCCAGTACTATTAATTTATCAATGCTGGTAGCGTGCATATATTCAACCAATCCCGAAAGAGTGTAGCCGCTCTAATCCTTCAAACTATCGTCCTATAGGTTATAGCTCTCTCTTGTATTTTGTTTAAAATCTTTGAAACTCTTCTTAGCTCTCATTTCCTGGTTCATCTGGATTCTCATTCCCTTCTTCCATCAGTATGGAGTATGACCGAGTGTGAAACGCGGCACTGATCTCAAAACTTCCTTCCTTTAGGTTCCATCCTTCTCCTTGCTTACTTTTGTCTTTTTCTTTCTGATCTCTCTGTATCAGCACTCGTTGATGGAGCGACCTCTTCCTCCTTTCCCGTTAATTGCGGAAATTAACTCCTCAAGGATTCTGTTATATCCTTCCAATTTTATTCTTACTTTCATCCAACGACCTCCTCGCTGCATTTCTAACTCCGTTTACTATTACTCCGATGACTCAACTCGCCCCATCTCTTCCACTCCACTTTCACATCTACTTACTTCAGTACGGCAATCTAGAAATGCTTCTCGTTACATTCCTTTCCGTATATCTATTCTGCGAGGTTTCTGGAAATGATCATCCCGGCGGGATCATTTAGCAACCTTGTGAAATATCAACTTCTCAAATTCTTACATAATCTCCCTCTAAAAAGATCGTCTCCCTAAACTTTCCGGATCTTCTTCCCACACTCTAATGTCTTACACATGCGGAACCACCTTTGAAATTATTCTTCAGTTCTGAACTTAAGCAAAGCAAGTTGTGTTAAGAAAGCCTCATGTATCCAACGGTATGCTTTAATGGGATGACCTCAAGGAAGTTGAGAGTTCTGTTTTCGAAGTTGCTGACGAATTTAATTCCTTCTGCCACACTACTCCAAGTCTCAGGACAACGGCTTTCATCCTCCCCACGAGTTCTACTTGTGGAGCTTCGTCTCCACTCTTCTTTTCAGACAGGGTTTGGTCGGGAGGATTAGAGACAAATTAAATTTGTCCCTTACTTTTCTAACTCCTTGGCAAACGCCCCCTCTTTATATTACCTTTTTTTTTTCTTGGCCGCACTCTCTCTGTTTTATAGGTAACTATAACGGCAGGTGTTCAGGGAATTTGCTATTTCTCATTTCCACCCACCCATTTTTGTTCACTCTTCGTAGAATATCTATCTGACGTTACTTCACTCCACTAACGAAATTTTTTGCCTATGAGGATTATTGAAAACTCCAGACTCGCTTCGTTCTGGTGCCACCTTCTTTTTCAGACACTCATGTTCTAGGAATCCTTGCTATCATCGTGTTTTTCTGCTGCTATTTAATACCTCTCCTCGTTCTCTCTCTCTCTCTCTCTTCTCTCTCTCTCTCTCTCTCTCTCTCTCTCTATCTCCTCTCTCATCTCTCTCTCTCTCTAAAGGCCACGCAAGCCACTATTGCATAAGAAATTTGCGTTAGGTTTGAGCTTGGGTGGGTTTTATCTTACATTTTCTGTTCCCTCTTTTCAACACATCTGTGGAAAAAAATCTTAATACAACACTTTATCCACTTGCTATTTACCCTGAACGTGCATTTCATCAATTCTGATGGACTGTAAATGTAAATAATATTCATATATATATTTATCATAATATATTATAATATATATATATATATATAATTTATATATATATATATATTATATATATAATAATATATACGTATATATATACTACTATATATATATATAGTATTATATATATATACAATTATACAATATGATACTGCCCGACTATAATATAAACTAGATATATATTAATGTTCTGCCTCAACTTTCTATTAATGGAAAAGAATTAGTTAAAGATACGTGGTGTCTTACAAATGGAAAAATTTTTGTGATTAATCCATTTCTGTCCGTCTACGGATAAATTCACTTTCGGGTTTCAATTTTAAATTTGGTATAAAATAATATCTATAACCATTTTAATCCAATTATTATTTTCATAATTATTTTATATATTATTTAATTATATTATATTTTATTAAATTACACATGATCTCAGTTGTATGCAGATACTGAGATCTATGAAAGTCAGAAGGGCATTGGCACCGGATGTTTATTCCATTCGGGGTTACTGAGGGGGTGTGCTCGAGCTGCCGGCTTGTCCCTGTTAACTATACTTCTATGCCTAGTACTATTAATTTACAATGCTGGTATAGCGGGCATCATATTCAACCAACTCCAAAGAGTGTCAGCCGCTCTAATCCTTTCCAAACTACTCGTCTTATAGGCTATGCTCTCTCTCTGTATTTTGTTTAAAATATCTTTGAAACTCTTCTTAGCTTTCATTTCCTGGGATCATCTGGATCTCATTCCCCTTCTCCCCATCATATGAGTATGACCGAGTATGAACGCGTCACTATCTTCTAAACTTCCATTCCTTTACGTTCATCTTCCCTTTGCTTACTTTATGCTCTTTTTCTTGATGATCTTCTCTGTATGAGCACTCGATGATGGACTGACCTCTTCCTCCTTTCCTGTAATTGCGGTCTATCCTACCAGGTTTCTGTTACTATCTCCATTTTATCTTACTTTCATCAGCGACCTCCTCAGCTGTACTTTCTTTGGGCTCTGTCTCATTCTTACTCCGATGACTCAACTCTACCATTCTTCACCTCACTTTCCAAAATCTACTTCCTCTTTCCATCCTAGAATTGATTCTCAGTCTACCAATCTTCCGCATTCTATTCTTGCGGGTCTGGAATGATATCCCGGTGGGATCATACCTTATGTCTATATTGTTCAACTTTTCATCAAAATTCTTCATATCTCCCTCTCAAAAAAACGTCTCCTAAAACTTTCCTATCTTCTTCTCGACCAGGCGTATGCAGCTGAATGTGAAACAACATAAATTATTCTTAGCAGTGGCGTAACTAGGGTCAGTTGCGCCCCCCCGCGACTTATTTGGACGGGGTGGATAGAGTTTTGGGAACTTGAATGACAAAAAACAAGTTTTCTTGTTCATCTCAAAGAAAAGTCACATTAGCAAAAAAAAAGGACAAAAGTATACAATGAAAAAAAAAAAAAGGTTTATATAATCATCATTATATTATATAATAAATATATTGTAAACTTACTATATATATATTATTATATATATATATTATATATATATATATACTATATATATATATATAATATATATATATATATATATATAAAGAATGTAATTTTAAAAACTTTACATTAATGTTATTGGTAAAGTAAAGCAAAAACTTACTAACTAAAACCATACAACATTTGTCATTACTTTTTAACTTTACATTACTAGTCTTCTATGGCTCATAATCCGCCTTCGTCTCTTTGCTCCAAAATCTTAGCCAATTTCATCAAGTGCAGTGCGCGACCCGATCATACTCTATGCGTAATAATACAGCATTCACGTAACACTTACGGTCGGCATGGACTTCTCAAATAACATTTTTATTAGCTTTAATTTGAAAAATAATCACCAGATGATGAAGTTACTGGGAATGTCAGAAACATTATAAAGCTGTACACAGTTCTGGAATACTACAAGACAGCATATTATTTTTTTCAATCAACAAATATTCTGCGGCTTGTATTATTTTTTCATTTTCTTTATTCACTTGCCTCAACATCTCCTGAAGCAGACAATTTACGTAACTAAAGAACTTGTCACGTCAGCTTCATATTTTTTGTAACTTGTCAGCAGACTCCATGAGCTCTTTATATGTTTGTTCTGTAAGGGCTGTAGGGCTCAAAAGCAAAACATCTGTTTCACCTTCTTCGTACTCTGGTACCTCCGATTCCACTTGGCCTATTAGGATATCAATGGCTCTGTAAAAAACCCTCACCCTGAAATTGTGCAAGGAATCAATGTCGAAGTCAACATCTTTAGAAAAGCTGCATTCAAGAGAAGCTTGTCACGTCCCTTTTCGTTCATGTAGCAATGAAGTTTCACAATTAGTCACTTCTGCAATTTCCTGGGGCCTTTCCACTAGCTTTGTAAACACTCTCCACCGCAACTGGTTTAGTTTGGGTGACACACACCTTTCTAAAAGAGTGGGAGCTTCATCCAGGGATATGTCTGATTTTGGAGTTATTAGAAGGTGATGTTAATACTTCCAAAATTTGCTTTGAAAACACAAGCATTTAAAATGGAAGTGAAAAGTAACCATTTGTCTTCTTAATGCGTACGCATCAACTACCATTCAGAGCTTCTTTGTCTGAGTTAGGATGATTTTTGATAAGCAATTCAAACTATAAATGAAATTAACTTTAACTGCAAACAAGCAATCGAACCTAAGACCCATCGTAGTTTATTAATATTAATACTATATATAGTAATACATATAATTTATATATATATATATATATATATTATATATTAATAATATATATAATATTATATATATAGATAATATTATATATATAATATATATACTATATATATATATATACATACTTATATAATATAATATATAAATATATAATAATATAATAATATATTATATATATATAATATTTATATATATATTACAGTTATATATATATATATATATAAATATATTAATATATATATATATATAATATATATAATATATAAAAATATATAATATCTATTATTATTATATATAGTTATGTATATACATATATATATATTATATATATAATATATATATTATAATTTTTTTTTTTATCATCTCCTCTGT
>JABUQX010017933.1:0-15000 GCA_015478945.1 Trachelipus rathkii
TTATGGGTTTTCGTCGTTTAATTCAACTATTAATTTATCTCAAATCATAATTTGAGATTAAACTTGAGATATAATGATTATATATATATATATATATATATATATCTAAATATATATATATATAATATATATATATATAAATATATATATTATATATATATTATATATATATATATATATATAGTATATATAGTATATATATAATATATATATTATATATATATTTAATATATTTAATCATTTATTCTCAAATTCAGTTTATTCATTTCAATAAGAACTGTGCTCTAGCAATTTTTTTTTTCTATTTTATTTTTTAATTATTTAACAAATTGTAACCACTCACGGGCAGGGCCCTATTCAAGGAGGGGACAGAAAGAAATAATAAAAATAATAAAAATATTTTAGTCTTCTTCATTAAGCCGTTTTCAATTTTGCATTTTTTCTTATGAAACGTAAGAAATGCTCGAGTTTGCGTTCGTTTTTGTCAAATTTAGCGCAAATTTAGAAAAATGCTCACCAAACGTAAGGAATTTTTAAATTCTGTAAGGTTGCTATTTCCCGTGCTTGCCGAATTTAGGACGTGCTTATGGAAAAAATGTTAACAAACAAGATGGCGGCGTGGTAGGTCCTTTTGGTTTGATGAATGTTTCAATCAATAAAATTAGCTTTAAAATCTAATTTCTTCCAAAAATCGAGAAACTCCATCACATAATTGATCAATCATTTGTAATATAAACCATTTGTCATTTTTTTTTATTTCTGTTTATTTTAAAACCACGTGGCCCATTACAACACTGATTCAAAATGTTTGTAAACAAACGTTCGTTTATGCACGAAATTCGTGCCAAAACTGGGTGAGCATTTCTTATCGAGCGTATGAGTAGTAGGGGAGCCATTCCGGTCGAAAATGACCGCGACCTTTTTTTGACCTTTTCTGACCGCGACCTTTCTTGAAGCTCGAATTTTTAACCTTGACCTTGACCTTTTTTGGCGTTTACCTTTTTGGCCTTGACCTTTTTCGACCAACGCCTTGGTCTTCCATGGGCAATTTTGGCCCAAAATTTTTAACCTACCCTTGTCCCTTTTAGGTGGAAGTCGATTTTTTTGTGAGAACCTAAATTTTTTTGAGAAACCCTAATTTTTTGAGAACCCTTGTGTATTCTAGAAACCCGTAAAATTTTTGAGAACCCTGATTTTTTTGAGAGAGCCCAAATTTTTTGAGAACCCTAATTTTTTGGCAACCCTAATTTTTTCGGCAACCCTAATTTTTGCAACCCTTCGAAGAAGGGTTGCGCCAAACGGTTGCGTCAGCAACCGTTGTACGTACCCCGCCCTAATTTTTCGACCATGGGTCAATTTTGCCCACGGTAATTTTTTGGCCACCCTTTGATCTTCCGTGGGTCATTTTTTGGCCCACGTTATATTTTTGGCTACCCTTTGGTCTTTCATGGGTCAATTTTTGACCCACGGTAATTTTTTGGCACTACCCTTTGGTTCTTCCAATGGGCCAATTTTGGCCACCGGTAATTTTTGCCTAACCCTTTTTTGGTCTTCCAAATGGGTCAATTTTGACCCACCCTAATTTTCGACCAACCCTTTGGTCTTCCATGGGTCAATTTTGGCCCACGGTAATTTTTGATCTTCCTTTAGGGGCTTAGCCCTATTTTTTGATGTCTTTACCTTGTTTGACCATGATATTTCGGCCTTGACCTTACCAGATACCATGGGTCATTTTTTGCCCACGCCAATTTTTTGCCCACTCGTGGCCCACCCGTCACATATTTCGTTCCTAACTTGTACGCATGTATGGACCTACCCTAACTTGAACACTTACACACGTGCGCGTGCGCACACACACACACACACACACACACACACACACACACACACACACTATCACACTTATACACACATTCACTATGACACTTACATTTACCCATAGACACTTACATTTACACTTATACACACGTGCGCGTGCGCACACACATACACACCCTTGACAGATACCATGGGTCAATTTTTGCCCACGGTAATTTTTTGTCCTTCCTTTAGGGACTTAGCCCTTTTTTTGATGTCTTAACCTTGTTTGACCATGATATTTAGCCTTTGACCTTGCCATATACCATGGGTCAATTTTGACCAGCCACGCTAACTTTGATGGCTTTGATGGTTCCCAATCACCGTAAGAAGTATCTATGGAATGTTCTATTAGTGTTCTATGATTATTCCTATGAGTGCTGGGTGGTGCCACATGAGTGCCAATGAGTTGCCAAATGAGTGCCAGTGAGTGCCCAAAGAGTGCCAGTGAGTGCCCACATTAGTGCCAAGTGAGTGGCCACCATAGTGCACTGAGTGCCACTTTTTTTTCAAGCCTTTTCTAGCCTCCCCTGAGCCCCGAATAGCCCTAATATGGGTGTCTACCCCTAGGTTATAAGGTATGCGTAATCGATTGGTGTATATTACAAGCTGCTAGGATGCTTCCTACTATGAGTTAGTCTTTTTCTATCACTTATAGCCTATATATATATATTACTTGCAACACACTCACATACACTATAACACTTATACAACACATTCACTATGACACTTATACACACTATGACACTTATAAGCACTTTCAACATTCTCCATAGACACTTACATTAAACCATATACACTTACAACTCACACCCACACACAGATACACTTACACTCACACACTCGATATTTTGATGCCTCAACTTTGATGTCTCAACTTTGATGCCTCAACTTTGATGCCTCAACTTTGATGCCTCAACTTTGATGCCTCAGCAATTAATGCCTCAACTTTGATGCCTCAACTTTGAAGGTTCATCTTTGATGCTCATCTTTGGATGAGTCATCTTTGATACCGTCTATATTGATGATTCATCTTGTAAATCATCTTTGATGGATCATCTCTACCCTCCATTAAAGACGAGTTAAATATTAATGTCTTCCCACCCCTAGTTCACAAGTTAACCACCAGGGCTCAGCGTGAGCCCTCCGCGCAAAGACAGCCATCCCGCACCCAAGCAGGTGCGACACGCCGCGTCCGCCGAACCGCCCGCGTGCGCCCGCTCAGGCGCAATATTTCCGCGTACCCGCCGCGTGCGCCCGCAAGCGCAATATTTAGACGAACCCGCCCGCCGCGGCGCCCGCAGGCGCAATATTCCCGCGCGAATGAAAAAATATATATACTATAGAGTCATTCATTTTATTTCATACTTAAACATTTCAAAGAATTTTTTTTCCAATATACTATGAGTCATTCAATTTTATTTTTCATACTTAAACAATTTTTATTAAAAACATTTTCGCGAACATAAAACTGTAACTTCATTACAGACCTATTATTTAACACATATATTTATTAACATTATTTTCACTTAATATTTTTTTTACTTAATACTTTTTAATTTAATAAAATTTTAAAAATTGTTGTAAGAAGATAAAAACCAGAAGTGTCTGATTGTATAAACATTTTATTTTACTACAATTGTACGAATTTTATTAAAAACATTAACATTTCATACATACCTTAAAGCAGTAATCAGTAAATCAATAGAGGTGTTACCCTAACACCTAGGGGGGGATTAGTATGCTTTTGTTTTACTGCTTTACTGCTTTAACTCATGTTTTACTGCTTTAACTTTCTGCTTTACTGCTTTAACTCATATGTTTTACTGCTTTAACTCACATATTTATTAAAATTACATACCTTAAAGCAGTAAAGCAGTAAATCAATAGAGGTGTTACCTAACATCTAAGGGATTAGTATGCTTTTTGTTTTACTGCTTTACTGCTTTACTGCTTTCCTGCTTTACTGCTTTAACTTTTCTGCTTTTAACTCTTTTAATTTACCCGATTTACAGTTTTAAAAACTTTGTCCATTACTGTTTTAACTCACATGTTTTACTGCTTTAACTCACATGTTTTACTGCTTTAACTCATATATTTATTAACATTACATACCCTTTAAAGCAGTAAATCAAGTAAATTCAATAGAGGTGTTATTTACGCTAACACCTAGGGGATTTTAGTATGCTTTTGGTTTTACTTGCTTTACTGCTTTAACTATCTGCTTTACTGCTTTAACTCTCTGTTTTACTGCTTTAACTATCTGCTTTACTGCTTTAACTCTCTGCTTTACTGCTTTAACTATCTGCTTTACTGCTTTAACTTTCTGCTTTACTGCTTTAACTCATATCTTTATTAACTTATGTTTTCCTTTTTATTTCCTTTTAAAACATATTTTTTTATTTATTGTTTTTATTTCTTTTCACTTTTTTTTCTTTTTCTTATATTATTATTTTTATTTTTTGTTTTAAATATTTTCATTTTATTCTTTTTATTCTTTTTATTTTATTTTTATTATTTTACTTTTATTATTTATTTTATTTTGTTAAATCCCCTACAATTAAAAGTTATTTATTCCTCTTTGTAAATTTTATTATTTTTCTTTTATTATTATTTTATTTGTTTAATACTTTTTATTTTTATTCTTTTTCTTCTTTTTATTTTATTTTTTATTATTTTAAATGATAGGAATTTACGCTATTTTTTATGAAAGGTTTTATTATAAGATTTAGTGTTATTTACTTCATGCCTATTGGTTTATTATTATTTAGAACACACACACACCCACATACACACACAACACACACACAACTTACACTTATACACACATCACTATGACACTTAATACACACATTCACTGTTGGCCCACTTTACATTTACCCATAGTACACTTACATTTACACTTATAACACACACACAGATTTACTTACAAGATTTACTTACACTCACACCGTTACTTACGCTCACACACAGATTTACTTACACACACAACACACACACACACACACACACGCACACTTCACTTACACACCCCCACAACCCACCACACACACACACTGCACTTAACACACCAGCACCGCACATTCACTTACACAATATAACGTATAATTTATTAAAAACATTTTATGTTTTAATTAAACACGTACATTTAAATTACTCATTCAAATATAACTAAAATTATTTCAAAGTTTCTTTAAAACTTCTAAAATAAATCAATCATTATCTTTGAACAAAGAATTTATTATTAACTGTTAATACTTTTTGTTTATAAATTTTATACCTATCAAGTTTTAAAATAACTTTTAGTAAAATTTTAATGAAATTTTATTAAAAACATATATTTTTACGTACCTTAAAACAAGTAAATCAGAAAATCCAGTAAAAGTCCAGGCCCCTAGCACCCTCCTACACCAGCTATGCCACGTTTTTGTTCTTTTGACTTTACTACTTTACATCATCTTTAGCGATGTAATAAGTATAAAAATAACAAAAATAAGTTCTTTCTTTGCTAACATAACATGTATTTTATTAAAATCATTCTATGTTTTTTAATAATAACAATTATTCACTTACATTTATATTATTCGCTGATGTTAACCTAAAATATTTCAAGTTTTTTAAATAATTGGAATTTTCTTTAATTAATTATCTATGTACATTGACAAACTCAATCACGAGAAAACACAACAACCGCACTCCTTACAGATACAAAACTGACCTCTCTCTGTAAAATGGGTTGAAATAACTACTTTAGCCCTAAATTTAGGATAATCCGTTTTGTACCCCGGGGCGATTTAGGCCTAATACCAGGTCAAAATATATTTCAAACTGACCTTTTTCTGTAAAATGTGG
The DNA here is from genome assembly GCA_015478945.1 of Trachelipus rathkii. NCBI lineage: Eukaryota > Metazoa > Arthropoda > Malacostraca > Isopoda > Trachelipodidae > Trachelipus > Trachelipus rathkii. Next base: position 5,710 of record JABUQX010017933.1, read on the forward strand.
TGCAATAACTACGTTAGGCCTAAATTTAGGCCTAAAATTAGGATAAACGCTTTTTTGTATCACAGGCGGATTTAAGCCTAATACCAGGTCAAAAGGTAATTCCAGTATATCAAGAATCGAGAATCAATGTTATTTTTCGAATCTAAATATAGTTCAAACTGAAACATGCCTGGATCGGTAAAGATCCTTTGAATCACGGTAAGAAGGAAAATGGTTTACCTTTTCTTGTGAAGTGGACGGGTATCCTTATTCTAATATAACCTCGTATGGGGTTGGTTGAGAAATTTTTTTTTGCTTTTTGGTTTTAAGGTATGAAAAAGCATGTTTTTTTCATATATCCTGAGCCCTACCTCTGATTGGATCTAAATTACATTGAGCAGTCGGATGCTCAAATATAATTTTCATCCAATCAGAGGTAGGGCTCAGGATATGAAAAAACATGCTCGTTTTGGCTCTTAAGCGGTGCACAAGTTCTCTGGTTTGTAATAAAAGTGTTCTATTTTCACTAAGTGTATATCATGATTCACCTTAACAGGTATACCTCAATACAAGACATTGTCCAATGGGAAATCAAGATCCCCGGTAGTAGGGTTTCATTCTTATATAAAAGAAAGCCCGATGGATTTGAATTTTTCAAGTGTGCTACCCAATCACCCTGTTATAATACCAAGCGTATTTTCGTGAGGCCAAATGAATTACTTTGTATATGTAATCACACTGAAGAGTGGCTTACAGAATACTTTAAACCAAGCTCAGCTTTAAACTGGACCGAAACAGTTATTAGCCTGTGCGAAGAAACCAGCGATAAGCAACTTACTCTATCATTTTATAAACATCAAAACATAATCAGCTTGGAAGTTAGATTATGGGAGAGAAATAATGAAACAGCAGTATTTGAACCTACATCATTTGGATTCTACATTTCAGGCCTAATGCAACTGAAATATATGTTAGAGGTACGTAAGCGCATGTTAATGCAGATGAAGAAGACATATGTGTTATCTAATTACGTAACCGTAATTCATTACATGTTATACCAAGAATACTACGCATTTAAGAAAACCCTGATCGATGATCCTACGCACATCATCGATCGCTTCCTAAGTTCTATAGACGTACAGAAATTCATTTATCTACTTAGAAAACAATGGCAAGAAAGTATTTATGCAGGTGACCCAGAATGTAAATATACTATGATATCTGAGCGGGAACTTTTTACGTATGTGTTAACTGAAGGTATTACTGAGACACGAAACTATATCATCGATAATGATATAAATGATTGGCATATTTGCAAAGATTTAAAGAATTTTAATATAAAATAGGCGAAAACATCATGTGGAAGTGTAATATATAATAATATTCCTGTATTATATTTAATGTTAACCTTATATATAAACCATTGTAAATATATTTAACACGTTTGTATATATTTAATGTTATCCTTATATATATATATATATATATATATATATATATATATATATATGTATATATATATATATATCATATATATTATATATATATATATATATATATATAAATTACTGTAAGATAATGATTATTAAAATTCTAATTATATAGTAAAGTTTTTTAATTTACCCTTATTTTTACTTTCTTAAAATAAATATTTAACATGTATGTTAAGAGTTTAAATGAACGAAACTTGGGCTCAGGATATGAAAAAACATGCTTTTTACATACCTTAAACCAAAAAGCGATAAAATAATTCTCGAACCAATCAAATACGAGGTCATATAGAGATAAGGATTACTCCGTCCACTTCACAAGAAAGGTAAACATTTCCTTCTTACCGTGATCAAAGGATCTTACCGATCCAGCATGTTTCAGTTTGAAATATATTTTATAAAAAATAATAGACATTGATTCTCGATTCTTGTCTATGCTGGAATTACCTTTTGACCTGGTTTTAGGCTTAAATCAGCCTGTGATTACAAAAAGGTTTAATCCTAAATTTAGGCCTAAATTTAGGCCTAACTTAGTTATTGCACCACATTTACAGAAAAAGGTCAGTTTGAAATATAATTTGTGGCCTGGTATTAGGCCTAAATCGCCCCGGGTACACAAAACGGATTATCCTAAATTTAGGGCTAAAGTAGTTATTTCAAACCCATTTTACAGAGAGAGGTCAGTTTCGTATCTGTACGGAGTGCGGGTTGTTGTGTTTTTTTCGTGTTGGAATGTCAATGTACATAGATAATAATAAAGAAAATCAAAATTAATTAAAAAACTTTTGAAATATTTTTAGTTTACATCGAGCGAATAATATTAAATGTAAGTGAATAATTGTTACTTTTATATAAAAACTTAGAATGAATTTGAAATAAAATAATGTTAATGTTTAAAGCAGAGAACTTATTTTGTTATTTTTTATACTTATTACATCGCTAAAGATGATGAAACAGCGTAAGTCAAAAGAACAAAAACGTGCATAGCTTGGTTGTAGAAGGGGTGCTAGGGGCTGACTTTACTGATTTTCTGATTTATTGCTTTAAGGTACGTAAAATATATGTTTTTAATAAAATTTCATAAAATTTTACTAAAAGTTATTTTAAAACTTGTTAGTTATAAAATTTATAAACAAAAAGTATTAACAGTTAATAATAAATTCTTTGTTCAAAGATAATGATTGATTTATTATAGAAGTTTTAAGAAACTTTGAAATAATTTTAGTTATATTTGAATGAGTAATATAAATGTACGTGTTTAATTAAAACATAAAATGTTTTAATAAATTATACGTTATATGTGTAAGTGAATGTGCGTGTGTGGGTGTGTAAGTGAGTGTGTGTGTGTGTGTGGGTGTGTAAGTGAGTGTGTGTGTGTGTGTGTGTGTGTGTGTGTGTGTGTGTGTGTAAGTAAATCTGTGTGTGAGCGTAAGTAAATCGGTGTGAGTGTAAGTAAATCTGTGTAAGTAAATCTGTGTGTGTGTATAAGTGTAAATGTAAGTGTCTATGGGTAAATGTAAGTGGCACAGTGATGTGTGTTAAGTGTCATAGTGAAATTGTGTTTCTAAGTGTAAGTGTGTGTGTGTGTGTGTGTGTGTGTGTGTGTGTGTGTTCTAAATAATAATAACAATAGGCATGAAGTAAATAACACTAAGTATAATAATAAAAATAATAAAAATAAAATAATAATAAAAGTAAAATAATAAAAATAAAATAAAAAGAATAAAAAGAATAAAAATAAAAAGTATTAAAACAAAATAAAATAATAATAAAAGTAAAATAATAAAAATAAAATAAAAAGAATAAAAAGAATAAAAATAAAAAGTATTAAAACAAAATAAAATAAAAAATAAAGTAAAATAATAAAAATAAAATAAAAAGAATAAAAGAAAAAAATAAAAGTAAAAAAACAAAATAAAATAATAATAAGTAAATAAATAAAAATAAAAAGAATAAAAAGAATAAAAATAAAAAGTATTAAAACAAAATAAATATATGAGTTAAAGCAGTAAAGCAGAAAGTTAAAGCAGTAAAGCAGATAGTTAAAGCAGTAAAGCAGAGAGTTAAAGCAGTAAAGCAGATAGTTAAAGCAGTAAAACAGAGAGTTAAAGCAGTAAAGCAGATAGTTAAAGCAGTAAAGCAGTAAAACAAAAGCATACTAATCCCCTAGGTGTTAGGTTACACCTCTATTGATTTACTGATTTACTGCTATAGTGAATGTTAATAAATATATGAGTTAAAGCAGTAAAACATGTGAGTTAAAGCAGTAAAACATGTGAGTTAAAACAGTAAAGCAGAAAGTTAAAACAGTAAAGCAGAAAGTTAAAACAGTAAAGCAGAAAGTTAAAGCAGTAAAGCAGAAAGTTAAAGCAGTAAAGCAGTAAAACAAAAGCATACTAATCCCTTAGATGTTAGGTAACACCTCTATTGATTTACTGCTTTACTGCTTTAAGGTATGTAATTTTAATAAATATGTGAGTTAAAGCAGTAAAACATATGAGTTAAAGCAGTAAAGCAGAAAGTTAAAGCAGTAAAACATGAGTTAAAGCAGTAAAGCAGTAAAACAAAAGCATACTAATCCCCCCCTAGGTGTTAGGTAACACCTCTATTGATTTACTGATTTACTGCTTTAAGGTATGTAATGTTAATGTTTTTAATAAAATTTCGTACAATTGTAGTAAAATAAAATGTTTATATATCAGACACTCTGGTTTTTTTCTTCTTACATACAATTTTTAAAAATTTATAAATTAAAAAGTATTAAGTAAAAAGTATTAAGTAAAAATAATGTTAATAAATATATGTGTTAAATAATAGGTCTGTAATGAGTTACAGTTTTAGGTTCGCGAAAATGTTTTTAATAAAAAATGTTTAAGTATGAAATAAAATGAATGACTCATAGTATATTTGAAAAGAAATTCTTTGAAATGTTTAAGTATGAAATAAAAATGAATGACTTATAGTATATATATTTTTCATTCGCGCGGGAATATTGCGCCTGCGGGCGCACGCGGCGGGCGGGAACGCGGAAATATTGCGCCTGCGGGCGCACGCGGCGGGCGGGGAATATTGCGCCTGCGGGCGCACGCGGCGGGCGGGGACGCGCGGGTCGCACCTGCGGGTGCGGGCGTTTGGCTGTCTTTGCGCGGAGGGCTCACGCTGAGCCCTGGTGGTTAACTTGTGAACTAGGGGTGAAGACATTAATATTAACTCTGTTCTTTAATGGAGGGTAGAGATGATCCATCAAAGATGATTTCATCAAAGATGAATCATCAATATAGACGGTATCAAAGATGACGTCATCAAAGATGAGTCATCAAAGATGACCTTCAAAGTTGAGGCATAAAGTTGAGGCATTAATGCTGAGGCATCAAAGTTTAGGCAATCAAAGTTGAGGCATCAAGTTTGAGGATCAAAGTTTGAGAGCATCAAGTTGAGGCATCAAAATATAGAGTGTGTAATTGTAAGTGTATCTGTGTGTGGGTGTGAGTGTAAGTGGTATATGGTTTACATGTAAGTGTCTATGGAGAGTGTAAGTGCTTGTAAGTGTCATAGTGTGTATAAGTGTCATAGTGAATGTGTGTATAAGTGTTATAGTGTATGTGAGTGTGTGCAAGTAATATATATATATAGGCTATAAGTGATAGAAAAAGACTAACTCATAGTAGGAAGAAAACCTAGCAGTATGTAATATACACCCAATCGATTACGCATACCTTATAACCTAGGGGTAGACCCCCCATATTAGGGCTATTCGGGGCTCAGGGGAGGCTAGAAAAGGCTTGGAAAAAGTGGCACTCAAGTTGGCACTATGTGGCACTCACTTGGCACTATGTGGCACTTCACTTGGCACTCATTGGCACTCACTTGGCACTCTTTGGCACTCATTGGCACTCACTTGGCACTCACCTGGCACTCACCTGGCACTCATAGAATAATCATAGAACACTAAATAGAACATCACTAGAATACTTCTTACCGGTGATTGGGAACCATCAAAGCCATAAAGTTAGCGTGGGTCAAAATTGGACCGCATTGGTATATGGCAAGGTCAACAGGCTAAATATCATGGGTCAAACAAGGTTAAAGACATCAAAAAAGGGCTAAGTCCCTAAAGGAAGGCAAAAATTACCGGGGGCAAAATTGACCCATGGTATCTTGTCAAGGGTGTGTATGTGTGTGCGCACGTGCGCACGTGGTGTAATAAGTGCAATGTAAGTGTCTATGGGTAAATGTAGTGTCATAGTGAATGTGTGTATAGTGTTGTGTGTGTGTGTGGTGTGTGTGTGTGTTGTGTGTGTGTGTGTGTGCGCGGATGGACGTGTGTAAGTGTTCAAGTTAGGGTAGGTCCATACATGCGTACAAAGTTAGGAACGAAATATGTGACGGGTGGACCACGAGTGGGCAAAAATTGGCGTGGGCAAAAATGACCCATGGTATCTGGTAAGGTCAAGGCCGAAATATCAATGGTCAAGCAAGGTAAAGACATCAAAAAATAGGGCTAAGCCCCAAAAGGAAGATCAAAAATTACCGTGGGCCAAAATGACCCATGGAAGACCAAAGGGTTGGTCGAAATATCATGTGGGCCCAAATTGACCCATGGAAGACCAAAAGGGTAGGAAAATTACCGTGGGCCAAAATTGACCCTTGGGGACGACCAAAGGGTAGCCAAAAATTACCGTGGGTCAAAATTGACCCATGGAGACCAAAGGGTAGCCAAAAATTAACGTGGGCCAAAAATGACCCACGGAAGATCAAAAGGGTAGCCAAAAATTACCGTGGGCAAAAATTGACCCATGGTCGAAAAAATTAGGGCGGGGTACGTACAACGGTTGCTGACGCAACCGTTTGGCGCAACCCTTCTTCGAAGGGTTGCAAAAAATAGGGTTGCCATAAAAATTAGGGTTGCCAAAAATTAGGGTTCTCATAAAAATTAGGGTTTCTCAAAAATCAGGGTTTCTCAAAAAAATTAGGTTCTCAAATCAGGGTTCTCAAAAAAATTGGGTTCTCCCAAAAAATTAGGGTTCCTCAAAAAAATCGACTTCCCTATAAAGGAACAAGGGTAGGTAAAAAATTTGGGCCAAAATTGACCCATGGGAAGACCAAGGTTGGTCGAAAAAAGGTCAGGCCCAAAAAGGTAAAGGCCAAAAAAGGTCAAGGTCAGGTAAAAATTCGAGCTCAAGAAAGGTCGCGGTCAGAAAAGGTCAAAAAAGGTCGCGGTCATTTTCGACCGGAATGGCTCCCCTACTACTCGTATGCACAAATGACAAAAACGATAACGGTTTAATTTCTTTTATTCTTCTTCTGAGAAATCTTTTCCTCTTCATAATGATCATTGAAGAATTTGCATTAACAAACTGATTAGCAGAAGAAGTTTCTACTACCTTTTCCCTCTTCTTCGTTCTTCTTCTTCTTTTTCTTCCTCATCTTTGCAGACTAACCTAATAAGCTTTCATTCAATGAAATCTCGAGAGTAGTTAGTGTTAATATTTTTGGCTTCCACTTCTTTTTTACTATATAAAAATCATTTTAACAACATTTAATATACCATAAAGAAGTAAAGAATAGAGTAATAAAAAGAGTAATAAAATAATAAAGAGTAATAAAGTAATAAAGAGTAATAAAAACCGAAACTCTTACTTGAGAAATTGTCATAAAAAAATTTCAGAGAATTGAAGCTAGGGATGCTCCCTAAAAAAAATATCGACTCATCGATTACCGATATTTTTAAAACATTTCAAAGTATATATATATATATATATATATATATATATATATATATATATATATAAAATATATATATTAAATAAAATATATATCATATATATATATAGTATATATATTATATATATATATAATATATTATATTATATATATTATATATTTATATATATATATAATATTATATATATATACATATATAAATATTATATATACTATAATATATATATATATATATATATATATAATATATATATATATATTATATATATATAGATATTATTTAAAATGTTAAAAATATTATATATATATATATATATATATATATATATATATATATATAAATTTGAAACATTAAGAAAAATATATTGAACTGCCGATTATTGGAAAAACTCTCGAGTCGCCGATATATCGTGAAAAAAATCATTTGATTTTCGATAATCGTGAAAAAATGCAAATCGATTATTTTGATGATCGATATATTTTGTTCATCAATAAAATAATTGAAACTGAAAAAAAAATATATAAATGATGTAAGACTGACATTGAGAAAAATTTAATATTTGGTAACCAAACCTCGCATAACCTAACCTAACAATCTAACGTAACTTAATCGTACCTAACTTAACCAGACCTAAGCCTAACGTAACAAAATCTATCCTAATCTTATCTAATCACAATCTAAGATAATTCTACAGTTCGAATATGTCTGAAATGATAAATCTTTTCAATAATACCTTTTTATTTTAAGGAAAGAGACTACAATAAGCAATTATAATCTCTCGATATTTATTATTATTATTATCATTATTATTATTATTATTATTATTATTATTATTATTATTATTATTATTATTATTATTATTATTATTATTATTATTATTATTATTATTATTATTTTTATTTTTATTTTTATTTTCATTATTATTATTATTATTATTATTATTAATTATTATTATTATTATTAATTATTTATTATTATTATTATTATTATTAAATATTATTATTAAATTATTATTAAATAATAATAATAATAATAATAATAATAATAATAATAATAATAATAATAATAATAATAATAATAATAATAATAATAATAATATAATAATAATTTATAATAATATAATATTTATACAAGGTTTGTCCCTATTCATCGCTGTTAGTATGACTTTATAATTTTTTTTTTTCTATCGCAAATAACTATTACAACTAACTAGTAATCTGACTAATTACTATCAAACTCATTTGATAAGTATTGTTTTATTACGATAAGCATTTAAAAATATTGCAACTGCATCGGTTTTCGTTGATGAATGTAATGATAATAAAAATAATTAATTTCGGAAAGAGCAGGAGAGCCAGAGCATGAAGAGATGGCACGAAAAAAAGAGAACTCGTGAACAGTACAGCGACGTCTCAAGAGTAAGAGAATAATGTGAGCATGTGTCTCTCTACACTGAGAGCTCTCCTACGCATCTCTCTCTGCACTTTGAGAGAGAGAGAGAGAGAGAGAGAGAACGAGATGATTTCATCACCAGATAGGAAGATCGATTATTGTTTAGATGTCGCAAGTATGACATTGCATCGAACAGTGAAGAGGTTAGAGTATGTAGGATTTCAACAGCCAGTGTAGCTGTTGAGTAGATTAATAAGAAGTTATTTTGGCCTGCGTGCTCCGATCTTTCGAGCCTACCGCTACCAGGACTCTTGGCAATCCTCCCTGGATTCAGGCTCGCTGCTTGTTTCACGCGACTACCGGCTCGGCGGCTTACACTAGCACTTCTCGCATCGCTGCTAGCCGCTCTCCTGTTTCAAGACTCAGTTGTTGGATTGAGTACTTTAGAGTTTAACACTCTGGACGGTAATTGAATATACAGATATATATATATACAAAATGAAGTTTACCAAAACATTTTGACCTATATGTTTAGAACATTGAACGACAGTCAGAGTGTTTCTCGGACAATTATCACAACACCTTTATTGTTTAAGATAGAATTTTCTCATTTAATATTTTATCTTACTGCTTATAATTACGATCACTTATTTATCTCTCACTTCTTTTTATTATTTTTATTTTGTCTATTATTCAGGTGTTTTT